>JAGFNQ010005416.1:306373-326189 GCA_024364735.1 Boesenbergia rotunda | reverse complement strand
AGTTCATAACTCATGACTAACTCTTGATATTTTGCATGTTTTCCTTGTTTTTCTTCTTGATTGGGTCATTCATGGACATGCATACGGTATTTGCATTTTAGGGCTAGGCAAAAGAGAAGGGTTGGTGAGGGATCATCCCAACAGCAGCCCATAGATCCGACGACACCTCGGTTCTGTTCCGAGGCTTGCCGGCGGGCCTTTGAAAATGCTGACTTTATATTAATGAATTGTAGATATCTCAATCAGTCATATTTTCAGGAGATTACTCCTCACATTATTGAGATTATCACATATTTTGGATTAGAAAAGTTAGTATACTGTCGGCATTATGTCAACTTTGACCTCTGCAAGGAGTTTTATGCCAATCTTACATGTAGTAGTCCTGATGACAGAACGTATGAGTCTATGGTATAGGGAGTTACCATTCCTTTTTCATCTGCATTATTAGGATCATTTCTAGGGTGTCGTGTTTCAGAAAATCCGTTTACATGTTTCCCTAATGTCACTAAGCCATTAACATTGCCTAATGTAACAATTGATCAGATTCATCGTTATTATTTTGATAATCCTCGACCGCCTCTGGAGCGTATCTTTATAGCTAGGCGCATGTGTCCAGTTAGAAATATCTTGTACAAAATTGTCCTAGACTGCATTCTGCCTATTGTCACCAAGGTGAGGTCAAAGATCCGGCTACCTCACTTGGTGATGATGTATGCTCTAGAGAGGAGGCTAGACATTAACATCGCCCGCCATGTGTTCTCATTTATTGTACATTTTTCGCATGACGTCAATAGGAAGATTTACATGTCATTCGGTCATATTTTGACCGAATTCTTTTTATCTAGAGTATTAGAGTCACTAGAGGTCAGGTTCATCAACTGTCTAAGGACTACGACTAGATAGGTTCTCGGCAGCTCTCCTTGGCTGGGATCGAGAGATGGCAGGAAGTGATGGTCTGGCGATGTCTGTTGATGCAGTCTGACCCTGATTGTTGTTTTGGTATTGACACGATTTTAGTTTAGGTTGATGTTATGATATAGATTAAGTCCTAGTCGGGGACTAGGCACGGAGGTTGGATAAATCCTAGCTTGGAGGAAGCTAGGTGGATAAAGTTCGCTGAAGGGCAGTCTAGCTGGAAGGTTAGGTGATGAAACCCTTGGAGCAGGTCCTAGCTTGGAGGAAGCTAGGTTGAGAAAGCTCTAGCTTGGAGTGGAACAGGTCCCACTTGGAGGGTAGGTGGAAAAACCCGGCTTGGAGTGTCCAGGTCCTAGCTTGGAGGGTAGGTTGGATGAAATCTTCGATGAGTTGGAAGGCCGGTCCTAGCTTGGAGGGCTAGGTTGGAGAAACCCTGGCTTGGAGGGCCAGGTCCTAGCTTGGAGAGCTAGGTTGAAGTCCCGGTGAGTGAAACTCGGCATGGAGTCTTGTTCCGGGGGACTGAGCACGAGTCAGAGAAGGCTGGGAGCCTGTTCTCTTGACTTAGAGTGAATTTGACCTTACCTGGATCGGTCTGGTGATCGATCAGGGAAGTTGGCACGGTGTTCCCTCGTGGATCGGTCTGGTGACCGATCCAGCTATGTCTGATCGGTCTGGTGACCGATCAGGGAGCATACAGTGACTTTGTAAGGCTACTGATCGTCTCTTGATCGGTCTGGTGACCGATCAGGCAGGGCTCCTGATCGTTCTGGTGAACGATCAGGGAGAGGTTAGTAGGTTTCGTGGGATTTCATGATCGGTCAGGCTGAACGATCAAATGTCACGAGCTTCTCACTATAACCGATCAGGATGCATCCTGATCGGTCAGGGCATGCCCTGATCGGTCCCCGGACCGATCAGGACACAACCTGATCGGTCTGGTGACCAATCAATGAGGTTTGGCTGCGAAAGCTGGGAATCCCAGCAATGCTATGGATCGGTCCGGTGACCGATCCACGATCTGTGATCGGTCAGGGTGACCGATCACCAGAAGGTCGTGATTTCTGGCTTCTCACTGTGGACCGATCAGGCTAGAGCCTGATCGTACTGGGCCTATCTTGATCGGTCTGGTGATCGATCAGGGATCACTCTGATCGGTCCGGTGATCGATCAGTAGCTGACAGCTTTAATTCAAATGCGCTGTCAGATTTCTGATCGCGTTTTGATTCGCTCTGATTTCGTTCTGATAACTCTGATTTCCTCTGATCCACGTTTGATTTCATTTGCTAAGCTGCTGTTAAGTGTGCAGTGTTGGAGCAATCGACCCTAAGACTGGATGGAGTACATAGGTTTTGATATGTTTGGGCAAATGGTTTAAGTTATGGATTTATCTTTGGTATTCTATATGTGTATGAAGTGTGCAGGTGTACATGTTACACATGACTTGGTCTTGATGTTAGGTTCGGTACGGTGAAGGATGGCATGAAGGCAAGCTAGAGGCTTGCGTGCGCATCCGAGGGACCGTTGTGAGCAGGGACGATGAGCCGAGTGGCGCGGACTTCGAGCTGAACGTGAAGGATGAGCATGGAGGCAAGCTGGAGGCTTGCGTGGCATCCAAGGGACGAGTGCCAAAGATGAAAAGGGCGTGAAGGCAAAGTCGAGTGCTGTGGACTAGATTGTGAGGTTGCAGTTCGAGTTTGACTCGGTAGCGGACGATCGAGTGCGTGATGTGAATGTACTTCGGGAGGTTAACCCAGCTTGGCGGACCAGTCGACTGCTTTGGGAGCAGTCGACTGGTAGGTTGCCTGGATCAACTGCAAAATTCGAACATTGGGGTGAACGGTCGAATTTGGTGGCACCAGTCGACTGCCCCTTGGGCAGTCGACTGGTAGGGAGGTTTTCAGATCAGCCGTTAAGGGTGTTTTTTATTTTAAGATGACTAGTTAGGGCGGATTAGATTGGCTGGTAGAGCAGTAGTCTTTGTGCTCAGAGGTTTGCATTGAGTTTGTGGTGAGGTTTCTCCACCCACAAGGAGCGACGAGGGCTAGCCGGAGGTTATCCGGGAGTGATCCACCGACGGATTCTTGGATTAGTCACCCGGCCGGGGTGGATACCAAGTAAACATTCATTTGTTAGCGTTAGTTTGTTTCTTATATTTATTGTTATTCCGCTGTGCAACTAACTGAGGTAAAGAAGATTGATCGCTATTCACCCCCCTCTACGGACGGTATTCGATCCTTAACAATGTGGTATCAGAGCGAAGGTCGCTGATTGGACTAACCGCCATGAAGAGCACAAGCTAGAGGAATGAACTGATGGAAGCAAAGTTCGGGGACAGACATCAACATCCCCGGCCTACGACTCATGATAGACATTAAGGACAAGTAATGGAATGGATGGACATGGATTCGGGAGTGCATGGCTTAGGATGGCTAGAAGAGACCGTTCAGATTCCAAGGATAAGCATGGAAAAAAGCTTGCGACCTAGATATTGGAATCAAGAACAACATTACCTTTTCGAGTTCTTTTAAATCTAACGTGGGTTGTAGGATTGGAGAAGCTCAAGAGAAAAGGAAGAAAATCCGATGCTTCACATGTGGAGAGCTAGGGCACTTTCACACAAAGTGTCCAAGGAAAGGGGAACTAAAGAAAATGGAGCATCTGAGAAAATGGGAGGAGGAAAAGAAGAAGCAAAGATCACATCAAGGAGGGACTACAAGGGTAAGGGAGGTAATCCCTAACTCCAGATTTAAATGCAATTTAAATTCTAGTTCCTTCATGAATGTTAAAGATAGGACTAATCATTCATCCATGCATGTAGCGACCCGCCTTCTCTGCCTTAGACGGATCGTTACTTTTGTCTACTTCTCGACTCTAATGCACGACTAATAGAAATGCGGAAATCTTTTTTTTCTTTTTAATCTATCTAAGAATGATATTCTAACTTAAGTAGTCATGCATGATACCATGTCACACTTTCTTTCTCAAAAACTCGTAAAATGATACTTATTGAAACCTGCCTCACCCAACTCAACTTTCGGGTATCAGTCGACTGATACTGTATCAGTCGACTGATAGGCCTGAAATCTGAATTTTCAGGTTTCGGCACTTGCTTCAAAACTCCACCAAACCTATACTTTCGAGCCATATAGAATCATGACACCATTTCTATACTCTATGTCAGTTTTCTAAACAATTTAGCCAATCAAAATGAATCCATAAACTTGAAATTAGGACTTTTGCGGAAGAAAATGAGCTATTCGAGTTTATATGAACTTTAACAATAGAGTTTGTACCAATCTTGACTCCTATGCATTCATAACACCAAATACATGTTCTATAACCTTGCTAAAGCATTATGAAATGAATGCAACTTTTCTAAACATATTTAAGCAATAAAACTTGATTCAAAGGAATTAATACTATCTTGGCACATGCATCTATTTCTCAACAAAGTATCAATATTTCCAACTACTCACACTTCTACTCATCCAATGCAATCATAAGGATATGTAGGCTAAATGAAATGACATGGAATCTTTACTCTAAGAAATTGAGCATGTAAAACTATCCAAAACTTAAATGTTCGCTAAACTCCATAAAGCAAGAACTTGAAATTTGAATAAACTATAACATTGTAATTCAAATAACTAAATTGTCTCGTCTCAAAGATCTCTCCAAAATCAGCCACCACACACACTTTACTCAGCACCGCCTCGTCGCCTTCCTTCAGAATTGCTTGCCTTTACCTTTATCTGCAGTAAGAGGAAATGCAACTAGTAAGCAAAAAGCTTAGTAAGTACTATCTAGCTCACAAAATCTCGAAATGTGCAAACATGCTTCTTGATCAATATGAAAATCATATGAGATACTTATATGCTTGAAAGAAAACTAAGAACATGTATAACTCAAAACATGCATACTCAAGCATAATAAATCTCAATTTACTTTTCTTGGCTCAACTTGAAACTTTAGCTATTCTTTAACTTTTGAAAACTCTTTAAACTTTAGAAACTTTGCTAAAGCATATACTTGAAAATAATAATCACTTGGATCCACTGAAGACGTAAGTACCATCTCATATGCGCGTTCCCTAAAAGGTTGGGGTAGCGAGCCACCAATCCTAATAGAGCAGACCTTGGTCTACCAGGGCCAAGACCTTGGAATTGGACACCTGGATTTCTTTAACGACGCCCTTGGACGCCGGGTACTGGCCTTAGAAAATAAAATAGCTTTTCTTTCTTTTCTTTCTTATCTGTAAATGCCTTGGCATTTTCTCGAGCACCTTGCGTGCTAAAATCCCTAAGTCTTGACTTTTGGGGATTTCTTAAGGCCTTGGCCTTTTCTTTTCTTATCTTTATCTTCTCTTTTCTTTTCTCATAGCTTTTCTTGGCCCTAACTCATATAGGGTACTTAATAAACTATATAAGCATATAATGAACTAAGATCACATGCAAAAATCTTAACAAAAGAAATATCTCTTTTAAAAACTTTTAAAGGAAATTCTTGCGGAAAAACCGCCTCTTACTGCAGGTGAGCAGTACTTACATTGATATCTTGGACTTACAACCAAGATTGACGTCTAGAGCTCGGGAGAAACTTGAGATCTCGGAGAATTCTTCGCGCCTACGCGTTCCTCTCGTCGCGGGGATTCCGAATATTGGAAGATCTCTTGGAGGAGAGCCTTGGCCAGCCCCCTAGAGCTTGGTGTTGTTTCGCCCAAGAGAGGAGAGGTCGGTGTGAGGGTTTGGAGAGGAGAGAAATAAAACTTCTCTCTTTAATTACCTATTTATACTTATGGGGCGGATTAACCTAACTACACCTTAAATAAATTTCTCTCCATCCTTTGTTGTGCTTGATACCCTAGCCCAGCTGGTCGCGCACGTTTCTGGTTTCGTGCTGGTCGCGGGTTCGAACTCCGGCTGCCCTTAAGTGGTTTTTTTTCCTTTTTATTTTCTTTCTCTTTTTTTTTTAATACCAAACGGACTCGAAAAATTCCATAAAAATATTCTAAAAATTCCTAAAAATATCTAGAATATTTCTAAACCATTTTTAAATAATTCTAAGGACTTTAAGAACTAAAAATGGAATTTTGGGGCGTTACAATCCCCCATACCTTATGAAAAGTTCGTCCTCGAACTTAGAATAATTCTGGATATCTCTCTCTCATGCTGTCCTCACGTTCCCAAGTAGCCTCTTCATGCTTTTGATTCTGCCAGATGACCTTCACTAGTGGCACTTCTTTGTTTCTTAATCTCTTAACTGCTTGTCCACTATCTGTGTCGGTCTGCTCTCATAACTAAGATCTTCTTGGATCTGTACTGACTGAGGCTGAATCACTTGGCTAGGGTCGTGAATACACTTCTTTAGCATAGAGACATGAAAGGTACTGTGGATAGCTGACATATCCTCTGGTAGGTCCAGCTCATATGCTACCTTACCAACCCTCTTTATGATCTTGTAGGGTCCTATGTAGCGAGGACTTAGCTTGCCCTTCTTGCCAAATCTCACCACTCCCTTCATGGGAGCGACCTTGAGAAATACTGAATCTCCAACTTGGAATTCAAGTGGCCTACGGCGTGTGTCAGCATAACTTTTCTGTCTACTCTGGGCAGTCTCAATCCTCTGGCGGATCGTCTGGATAGCCTGAGTGGTCTCATCTATAAGCTCAGTCTGGCTGCCTAGTCCTGACTCCATCTCTTTCTTCTCACCAGCTTCTTGCCAACATATGGGTGATCTACATTTCCTGCCATACAATGCCTCATAAGGTGCCATCCTGATGGTGGCCTGATAGCTATTGTTGTAGGCAAACTCAGCTAAGCACAGAAATTTGCACCAACTACCTTTAAAGTCCAACGCACAAGCCCTGAGCATGTCTTCTAAAATCTGATTTACTCTCTCTGTTTGTCCATCTGTCTGGGGATGGAAAGCTGTGCTGAACTGAAGTCTGGTGCCTAGGGCGTCCTGAACACACCTCCAAAAATGGGAGATGAACCGCCCATCTCTGTCAGAAACGATCGACTTCGGAACTCCGTGAAGCCTGATTACTTCTTTCACGTACAGCTGTGCTAACTGCTCTACCGAATGCGATAACTTGATGGCTAGGAAGTGGGCAGACTTGGTCAATCTGTCCACTATCACCCAAATTGCATCGTGTCCATGGGTGGTTCTTGGAAGACCTGTGATAAAGTCCATGGATATTTCTTCCCACTTCCACTCTGGAATGGGAAGTGGCTGTAGAACTCCTCCTGGTCTCTGGTGCTCTGCTTTGACTCTCTGGCAGGTCAAGCAGGTACTGATATATCTGGCCACGTCTCGCTTGAGTCCAGACCACCAGAATCTTTGCTTTAATCTTGGTACATCTTGGTAGAACCAGGATGCATAGAGTACGGGGTACTGTGGGCTTCTTCTAAAATATTCTTTCTTA
Source organism: Boesenbergia rotunda (assembly GCA_024364735.1). NCBI lineage: Eukaryota > Viridiplantae > Streptophyta > Magnoliopsida > Zingiberales > Zingiberaceae > Boesenbergia > Boesenbergia rotunda. The sequence goes on along the minus strand of JAGFNQ010005416.1, from coordinate 318,850 downwards.
GTTCCTCATCATTGGGGACGCAAAGGCGGTCTCCAAGATAGAGGATGCCACTATCTGATACTCGAAACTCTGAATTTTCTGCCTCTTGGATCCCCTGCTTGATCTTCTGGATCTCTGGGTCTTGACTTGCTTTCTTGTATATCTATAAGCAGGGTTGACTCTAGAGTCAATGCAGAAAGTTGCCCAATTATTACCTCGACTCCAAAATCTTTATTTCTTTCTGAAGTGGTAGAGACAGTGATGATAGGGACATCAGTGCTGCACAGGATTTTCTGCTCAGTGCATCTGCCACTTTATTAGCTTTACCTGGGTGGTAGAGGATTTCACAGTCATAATCTTTGACCAACTCTAGCCACCTGCGCTGCCTCATATTCAGATCCTTCTGAGTGAAGAAGTACTTCAAACTCTGATGGTCTGTGAAGATTCTGCACTGCACTCCATACAGGTAGTGTCTCCAGAGCTTCAGTGCAAAAACCACAGCTGCTAGCTCAAGGTCGTGGGTAGGGTAATTCTTCTCATAGTCCTTGAGCTGTCTGGAGGCATATGCTATTACTTTACCGTCTTGCATGAGGACAGCTCCAAGGCCCATCTTGGATGCATCACTGTAGATGTCAAAGGCCTTGTCACTCTCTGGAACAGTCAGGATGGGAGCACTAGTCAATCTTTTCTTCAGTTCTAGGAAGCTGTGCTCGCATTTATCTGACCACTCAAACTTCTTGTTCTTTCTGGTCAAGGCTGTGAGTGGAGAGGCTATTCTGGAAAAGTCCTCCACAAATTTTCTGTAATATCCTGCCAGGCCTAAGAAGCTTCTGATCTCACTGGCATTCTTGGGTTACACCAGTTACTGACTGCTTCTATCTTGGCTGGATCTACTTAATGCCTTCTTTGGATACAATGTGGCCTAGGAAGGCCACCTGATCAAGCCAAAACTCACACTTTGAGAATTTGGCGTACAACTCCTTCTGGTGTAAGGTTTGCAACACTATCTTCAGGTGTTCTTCATGTTCTTTCCGAGTCTTTGAATACACTAGGATATCATCAATGAAGGCAATGACGAACTTGTCCAGAAAATCCTTGAACACTCTATTCATTAGATCCATAAACGTCGCAGGGGCGTTTGTCACTCCAAAGGGCATGACCACAAACTCATAGTGCCCATATCTTGTACTGAAAGCAGTCCTTGGCACATCACTCTCCTTCACTCTGAGCTGATGGTAACCTGATCGCAGATCTATCTTGGAGAACACTGTGGCTCCCTTCAGCTGATCAAATAAATCATCTATCCTTGGCAAAGGATATCTGTTCTTGATGGTTACCTTATTCAAAGCTCGATAATCTATGCACATTCGCATAGATCCATCTTTCTTCTTGACAAACAGTACAGGAGCTCCCCAAGGTGAATGACTAGGGCGGATGAAACCCTTGTCAAGCAGCTCTTGCAATTGTTCTTGTAATTCTTTCAGTTCTGCTGGTGCCATGCGATAAGGTGCCTTCGAAATTGGGTTGGTTCCTGGGGCCAACTCAATTTCAAACTCAATTTCCCGATTGGGAGGGAGTCCTGGTAACTCTTCAGGAAACACCTCAGGATAGTCACAGACTACCCTCACTTCTTCTCTCTTCAATCCTTCTCCTTGACTTGCATCCACTATATGAGCTAGAAAACCAGAGCACCCCTTCTCTAACATTCTCTGAGCTTGTAAGGTAGATAGGAACCTATTTATCTTTCTCCTTGGGTCTCCAATAAACTCAAATGAAGGTTCTGCTTCTGGTGTGAACTTGACTTTTCTCTTGCGGCAGTCTATAGAAGCATTATACTTGCTCAAGAAGTCCATTCCTAAAATGACATCGTAATCCTTCATCTCAAGGACTACCAAGTCACTGTAGAGCTCTCGGTTGGAAATCTAGATTGATACTGCCCTTAGCCTCTCAGTAGAGGCCATTACTTCCCCTGACGGTAAGGTTGTTAAGAACTTCATCGTTCAACCTTTCTGGTGGCCTTTATACTGTTTAAGTAGTGCTCAGTGATCAAAGCACTACTTATTAGTTCTTCGGAGGTTTGCAGCCTCTTAACACCGCTAGCCCCCTTTAACGCTATCTCAGGCCTTAACATCTTGAGCATTAGCCTAACTATCTCTTTTTCTGTGCTAACTAGCTCTGGGCACAGATGAGCTAACCGCTTAAACATCTTCACTGCTTCATCCACGGATAGTTCTCCTTGTCTGAACTCCGTGAATTCATCATAATGCTTGTTGGTTACTTGCATGTGAAAGTATTCTTCGAAGAACTCAGTCTCGAAGTCGGCCCATGTCATCTGGCTGACATTTCTCTTGGCCTTGACTCCTTCCACTATATTCTAGCATCTCCCGTAAGGCAGAAAGATGCACACTTTATCTTCTCTACCTCATGCCAGTCCAGTAGCCCTACTATTCTTTCCAACGTTTTGAACCATGCTTAAGCATCCCATGGTTTGCTTGTGCCTGGGAAGTTCCCTGGCTTCAGTTTCTTCTACTGAATGAGGTACGCTTCTTGCCTTACCCCCCTTGCCGGACTACAGATGTAATCGATGGGTCTTCGATCACAACTGGTGCCACTACATTCGCCACCGGCGAGGTAATAATAACGACCTGCTGGTTAGCCATCCTAGTGGCAATAACTTGCTGTTGTTCTGCTAACTGTCTCTGTAACTGAGCCACCACGTCTAAGAGATTTGGTGGGGGTACTGACTCTGTTGCCTCTTGCCCTCTAGGAGCTTGCTCCTCGTTTTGGGCCTTTCTAGGACGTCCTCAAATGTATAACTTAACACTTAATGGTAATGTTCCCAAACTTGCTTTAGGATATAACAAGACCTTGGTCTTGATTCTTATCTCATTTCTTAGTCCTAGAACTCGTTCTAGGGCTTAGTAAGACCTTGGTCTTACTCAAAACTTTTATCAAGCACCTTGCGTGCCATAATCCCAAAACTTACTTTTGGGCAAGTCAAGTAAGTACTTAAGCATTTCTCTAATATCCATTCTAGGGATTAAACATGATTCCGTGATACTAAGGTATTAAACATGCTTCCTTGTTCTATGCACATATGAGTAAGTACTTAAGCATTTCTCTATACTGCAATTAAGTAAAGGAGCAATAGAAAAACTGAAACTTAAAGCTTTCTTACTTGAAGACGGCAAGGTTGATGCTGATGTGTGTGTGATGCTGGAGAATGGGAACTGCTCTGATACCACCTGTAGCGACCCGCCTTCTCTGCCTTAGACGGATCGTTACTTTTGTCTACTTCTCGACTCTAATGCACGACTAAAAGAAATGCGGAAATCTTTTTTTTTTCTTCTTCTTAAATTCATCTAAGAATGATATTCTAACTTAAGTAGTCATGCATGATACCATGTCACACTTCCTTTCTCAAAAACTCGTAAAATGATACTTATTGAAACCTGCCTCACCCAACTCAACTTTCGGGTATCAGTCGACTGATACTGTATCAGTCGACTGATAGGCCTGAAATCTGAATTTTCAGGTTTCGGCACTTGCTTCAAAACTCCACCAAACCTATACTTTCGAGCCATATAGAATCATGACACCATTTCTATACTCTATGTCAGTTTTCTAAACAATTTAGCCAATCAAAATGAATCCATAAACTTGAAATTAGGACTTTTGCGGAAGAAAATGAGCTATTCGAGTTTATATGAACTTTAACAATAGAGTTTGTACCAATCTTGACTCCTATGCATTCATAACACCAAATACATGTTCTATAACCTTGCTAAAGCATTATGAAATGTAATGCAACTTTTCTAAACATATTTAAGCAATAAAACTTGATTCAAAGAGAAATTAATACTATCTTGGCACATGCATCTATTTCTCTAACAAAGTATCAATATTTCCAACTACTCACACTTTCTACTCATCCAATGCAATCATAAGGATATGTAGGCTAAATGAAATGACATGGAATCTTTACTCTAAGAAATTGAGCATGTAAAACTATCCAAAACTTAAATGTTCGCTAAACTCCATAAAGCAAGAACTTGAAATTTGAATAAACTATAACATTGTAATTCAAATAACTAAATTGTCTCGTCTCAAAGATCTCTCCAAAATCAGCCACCACACACACTTTACTCAGCACCGCCTCGTCGCCTTCCTTCAGAATTGCTTGCCTTTACCTTTATCTGCAGTAAGAGGAAATGCAACTAGTAAGCAAAAAGCTTAGTAAGTACTATCTAGCTCACAAAATCTCGAAAATGTGCAAACATGCTTCTTGAACAATATGAAAATCATATGAGATACTTATATGCTTGAAAGAAAACTAAGAACATGTATAACTCAAAACATGCATACTCAAGCATTAATAAATCTCAATTTACTTTTCTTGGCTCAACTTGAAACTTTAGCTATTCTTTAACTTTTGAAAACTCTTTAAACTTTAGAAACTTTGCTAAAGCATATACTTGAAAATAATAATCACTTGGATCCACTGAAGACGTAAGTACCATCTCATATGCGCGTTCCCTAAAAGGTTGGGGTAGCGAGCCACCAATCCTAATAGAGCAGACCTTGGTCTACCAGGGCCAAGACCTTGGAATTGGACACCTGGATTTCTTTAACGACGCCCTTGGACGCCGGGTACTGGCCTTAGAAAAATAAAATAGCTTTTCTTTCTTTTCTTTCTTATCTGTAAATGCCTTGGCATTTTCTCGAGCACCTTGCGTGCTAAAATCCCTAAGTCTTGACTTTTGGGGATTTCTTAAGGCCTTGGCCTTTTCTTTTCTTATCTTTATCTTCTCTTTTCTTTTCTCATAACTTTTCTTACCCTAATCTCATATAGGGTACTTAATCAAACTTATAAACATATAATGAACTAAGATCACATGCCAAAATCATAAAAAAGAAATATCTCTTTTAAAACTTTTAAAGGAAATTCTGCGGAAAAACCGCCTCTTACTGCAGGTGAGCAGTACTTACATTGATATCTTGGACTTACAACCAAGATTGACGTCTAGAGCTCGGGAGAAACTTGAGATCTCGGAGAATTCTTCGCGCCTACGCGTTCCTCTCGTCGCGGGGATTCCGAATATTGGAAGATCTCTTGGAGAAGAGCCTTGGCCGGCCCCCTAGAGCTTGGTGTTGTTTCGCCCAAGAGAGGAGAGGTCGGCGTGAGGGTTTGGAGAGGAGAGAAATAAAACTTCTCTCTTTAATTACCTATTTATACTTATGGGGCGGATTAACCTAACTACACCTTAAATATATTTCTCTCCATCTTTTGCTGTGCTTGATACCCTAGCCCAGTGGTCGCGCTCGTTTCTGGTTCCGGGGTGGTCGCGGGTTCGAACCACCGGCTGCCCTTAAGTGGTTTTTCTCTTTTTTTTCTTTCTCCCTTTTTTTTAAAATACCAAACGGACTCGGAAAATTCCATAAAAATATTCTAAAAATTCCTAAAAATATCTAGAATATTTCTAAACCATTTTTAAATAATTCTAAGGACTTTAAGAACTAAAAATGGGAATTTTGGGGCGTTACAACCTGGACTTCACCTAGTCCCACTAGGTGTGCCTAGTCCCACTAGGTCTTTTTCCATGCCAGCGTGCGATCTCCCCGATCCACCTGGACTTCACCTAGTCCCACTAGGTGTGCCTAGTCCCACTAGGTGTGCCCTTCGCTAGGACTTGTTCCCCTGACAACCCTTCGTCAGGTGCCAAGCAGCCCTTCGCTAGGACTTATTTTCCTGACAGCCCTTCGTCAGGTGCCTAGCAGCCCTTCGCTAGGTCTTTTCTTTCTAGCAACCCTTCGCCAGAGCCTAGCAGCCCTTCGCAATGTCTTTTTCGTTCTGGCAGCCCTTCGCTAGAGCCTAGCAACCCTTTTCTAGGTCTTAGGGTTTCCATGCCTAGCTTAACTAGGACTTTTCTCAGGCTTAGGTTACTTCTCCTTCGCTCCCCTTTGTCTGTTCAACATATTACTGACTTAAGTACATTGTCAAACATTAAAACATATAAAGGAGAACATCATTGATGCAACTTGCACCAACATTAATGGCCATTATGTGGTCGGCCACAATGAGAGACAAAACCAAGTTTTGGTTCCATTTTTCAGAGGGTGTGTCTTCTCTTCTTCCTCCTCCAAGTGTTGGTGCTCTTCTTCTTCTTCTCCTCTTGGCCGAACCCTTGAAAGGTGTTAGCACACCTAAAGGGTTTCCTCCATCCACTTTGTTCGCGTGGATACTTCTAGAGGGATGGCACTTGACGTCCTAGAGATCCGACATCCAAAAGGAGCGAGCGGGATTAAGCGGGGCACGCACCAAAGGTAAAAATGGTTTATCCCTCTTTAGATCTAGGAGTAGATCGAGTTTTGAGCATGAAATGAATACGTGATTTTTGTTTCGGAATTTTTCTTCGCACGAGATCCATGGCTTTGGGTTCTCGGGGTTTCCGCAACGCGAAAAGGCGGTTTTCGCGGCCCGAAAAACCCAACATGAGATCCATCTACCATGGACCCCAAAGGGTTCTAGAGCTCCCCCTTGAGTTCTTAGCCTTAACCACCTCCCTAGGTGACTCAATCCATACTAGGTCACACCGGTGTGCCACCGGTGACTCTTGACCTACAAAATTGACTTTTTTAACCTTTGACACCTTGTTCTTGGTTAGGTCACTCTTTTTACCCTTGGATGGCATCCCCTTGCCATCCTTGGACCTTCCCTCCTTACTAAGATTGTATGTTTTCCCAACATACTTCTTTCCATTGCCCTTGGAGGTCTTTGATCGGTACCCCAATCCCGATCTATCATAGTTGGGTTTGATGCTACCCAACACCATGTCTAAGCCCTTAGATCCAACCGTGAATCTTTCTAGAGCTTTTTCCAATGTATCAAGCCTTGCCCTCAAGGCTTGATTTTCCCTTTCTAGATCTTGAACCCTAGAGTCCATATGTCCACCTTGGACATTCCTAGACCTATCCACTTTCCTAGGCATATGTTTCCCTTCCTTGGGGTTAATGCCTTTAGCCTTGGATACATAGGTCTTAGGCCTATCATGATGCATGCTTTTTCTAGAGTGGTGATCTACCTTGTTATCCTTATTCCTATCATTGTACTTAAATCCAAAGTTATGTACCATTAAGCAATTTTCATAATTTCTAGCATGCATGAATGAGTGATTTACATGATTTTTAGAATGCAAGGAAGAACTTGAAATTGAATTACATTTTGGCTTAAGGTTAGAAGTTACCTTCCTTACCTTTGGTGTTCCTCCTTGATGTGGGCTTCTTCTCTTCTTTCTTTCTTCATTCTCCCATCTCCTCAAGTGCTCCATTTTCTTTAGCTCACTTTTTCTAGGACACTTGGTGTGAAAGTGCCCCATCTCTCCACATGTAAAGCATCTAATCTTCTTCCTCCGTTCTTGGGCTCCTCTATTCCTACAATTTATGTTAGATTCAAATCGAATGGACCCGGGTTTAGAAGTTACCTCTCTTTTACCTTTTGGGCACTTGTCCTTGTGGCATTACACCCAAAGCATGTAATGTGGTCCTTTCTTTTGGCTTTGGTGGAGGTAGATGCTAGGTTGACTACTTCTTCAACTTTTGACGATGTGGAGGCTTCCTCTTGATCATGTGTAGATGAGGGTCTCTCCTCCCCCTCAATACGTGAGGTGGTGACCTCTTCTTCTTCTTCTCTTGAGGAGGTCGATGATCTTTCACTTAGCTCCTCCTCCTCACTTGAAGAAGTTGACACTTCTTCCTCCTCGTGAGCTATTGAGCCCATTTCCTTGGGCTCTTCCACCACTTGACCTTGTATAGGGTTTTTATGAAATTCCACCAACTTGGTCCATAATTCGTGTGCATTCTTATAATTCCCTACAACACTCAAAATGTTGTTAGGTAAAAGATTTATTAATATACTCATTACCTTCTCATTTGCCTTTGATTGCCCTTGTTGTTCTTGAGTCCAATATCTTGGGCGAAGCTTCTTCCCATGCTTGTCTCTTGGAATTTCAAATGGTTCTTCAAGCACCATCATCAGCCACGTCTCCATTCTTGACTTCCAACGCCCGAAGTCTTCATGATCGTAGGCTGGTGGAGTGTATATGTCGTCCCCAAGTTTGTCTTCCATGATTCTTCACCTCTAGCGGTTGCTCCCTCGGCGGTTAGTCCGATCAAGAGCGGTCCTTCGCTCTGATACCAATTGAAGGATCGTTTATGGTGTGCTAGAGGGGGGGGTGAATAGTACTTTTTCGAATCTTGAGTCTTTGGTATCCACCCAGGCCGGGTGACTAATCCAAGAATCCGTCGGTGGATCACTCCCCGGATAACTTCCGGCTAGTCCTTGTCGCTCCTTGTGGGTGGAGAAACCTCGCCACAGCACCTTGACACGATCTGGACTCAATAGACTACTAACAAGCCTTAACGAAGCTTGTTTCGTCAAGAAACTCAACCACCACGAAGTCCTCTTTAAATAGGACTCGGGGTTGATTTCTCGCTACCAGTCGACTGCCCCCAGGGCAGTCGACTAGTGCCAGCCAAATTCGACCGTTGACACCCCCAACGTTCGAATTTGCTAGCTCACCAGCCACCTACTAGTCGACTACCCCCAGGGCAGTCGACTGGTCCCTAGCTGAATCCCTTCTTGAGTACATTCACACAACACTTGACCATCACGACTCAACTGACTCCTCTTCCGCAGCCTCGACTGTTGCTTTCGCGCCCTATTCATCTTCGGCCCTCATCCCTCGGATGCGCACGCAAGCCTCCAGCTTGCCTCCATGCCACCCTTCACGTACGCCTCGAAGTCCACGCCCATTAGCTCATCGTCCCTGCACTCCATGGTCCCTCAGATGCGCACGCCAGCCTCCAGCTGGCCTCCATGCCATCCTTCACCGTACTGAGGCCGTCCAGTCAGGTCCATATGCGTAACCTGTACAACCTGCACACTCAACATACGCATATCAAATACAAGGGTAAACCTAACTTAAACCCTTTGCCCAAACATCAAAACCCATGGTCCCTCCGGACCATCTTAGGGCCGATTGCTCCAACAAGCAAAACTTTTAGTATACATCCTAATAGGTCATCTTACCTTCCGGGCAAGATTCGAAGTTTGGGAAGTCTTCCACCACCAACGAACCCAAGGGCCCATTGGCTATCAAGCTTTGAATCCTACTAAGATTAATATGACCAAGTCTTAGATGCCAAAGATATGCTTGGTTTATCTCGGAAGGTTCTTTTTCTTACTTTGGTTAGATGAAGAGCTATTAACTACTTATTTGCATTATGGGAGATTTTGGTTCTAAAATGCACAAATTTCTTATCCATGTTCCTAAACAGATAATCTTTCTATTCTACTTTTCACAACAAAAAGTAATAGAATATCCATTATTTCAGAAACTGAACTAGAGTTCTTTCTAAAAATTAGGTACATAAAGCAATCTTCTTAAAACTAAAATTTTATTTTCCTATCTAAAGATAAATAAATAACTCCCACTATAATAGTCGAAACCTTCGTAGCATATCCCATGTAGACGGTAATCTCTTCCTCAGCTAGTCGTTGGGTTCCTAGAACCCCTGCAAAGAATTACAGACATGATTAGTAGCTCCCGTGAAGCACTTGCCTTTCGGCTTCTTCACACCAGCCTGAGGTCCCTGAGATCCTGTCGCTTCCTTTGCCCCACCTTGATTCTTCTTCTTCCTGCATTTCGGCATAGAAGTTGAAACCTTCTGAGCAACCAAAGCATGAGCACTCTGACGAAAAAGTCCCTCTACCCCTGGAGTTATGTCAGAAGTTCCGCCAACAAATATGTAGGCTTGTTCATATTGTAGTTCAGGTGGAACTGCTCAAAACTCCTAGGCAGAGACTGGAGAATAATGTCGACCTAGGTTTCCCCATCGATTTCCACTCCAAGGACTTCCATCTCATTGAGATGGGTCATCATCTTAAGGATATGATCCCTTACGGGTGTCCCCTCGACCATGGTAGTCGTCATCAAGTTCCTCATCGCTTCCTGCCTAGCGGCTCGATTATGATGTCTAAAGAGCTCTTTGAGATTGAACATCATGTCATAGGCAGTGGAAAAAGCCTGATGCTGATGTTGCAATATATTTGACATAGATGCCAAGATGTAACACCGCGCCATCTCATCTGCCTCGGATTGAGCAGATGGTGGACTCAACGGGTGACAGTGAGTTCATCTCCATGCTGGACTCCTACCAGGGATATCATCAAGTACCCTTGACTGCCGAGGACCAGGAGAAGGTCAACTTATCACGACGGACGGTACTTACTGTTACACCGTCATGCTGTTTGGCCTAAAGAATGCTGGAGCTACCTACCAACGGATGATGAATAAGGTCTTCCGAGCTCAGATCGGGAGAAACATTGAAGTATACGTGGACGACATTCTCATCAAGTCTACCTGAGCCGGAGACCTGATAGCCGATGTTGAGGAGACGTGCCAGACACTGCACAGGTACGAGCTCAAATTGAATCCTGCTAAGTGTCTCTTTAGTGCCCGAAGTGGGAAATTCCTCGGATACATCATGACTGAGTGGGGAATCGAAGCTAATCCCAGCAAGGTATGGGCCTTACTGGACATGCCCCCACCAAGAAATCTCCGAGAGGCACAATGACTCATTGGGCAGAACACAGCTCTATCCCGGTTCATCTCCTGATCAGCCGAACGAGGGTTGCCGTTCTTCAAAACCCTCCGCAAAGCCACCAAGTTTCAGTGGGACGCCGATTGTGATAAGGCATTCAAAGAGCTGAAAGCTTTTCTCGCCGAGCTGCCTGTACTAGCCAAGCCAGAGGTCGGGGAAGTCCTATATGTCTATTTAGCCACATCGACTGACTCGGTTAGTATGGTCTTAGTCAAACAAGAAGTAGCCGAGCAACACCCAGTGTATTTCTTTGCTCATCTACTAAAAGGAGCCGAGTGCCGTTACATGACACTCGAGAAGTTGGTGTATGTATTGTTGTTGGGTGCTCGAAGGCTCCGGCCTTATTTCTTGGCACACCCCATTGTGGTATTGACGAACAACAATTTGGGCTGAGTGGCCTCTAATCCCGAAGCATCCGGTCGGTTGATCAAGTGGACAATTGAGCTAAGCGAATATGATATCCAATACCAGGTGCGGTCGGCCATCAAGGCACAGGCCTTAGCAGATTTTCTGAGTGAACTGCATTCCGACGAAGTTGAAGATGCATGGTAGATATATGTGGATGGCTCGTCAACTCGATCAGGAAGCGGGATCGACATTCTGATGGTTTCCCCGAAAGGAAAACAGATGCACTTATCTGCCCAACTAGAATACATGGCCACCAATAACGAGGCTGAGTACGAGGCCCTCATATCCGGGTTGCAAGCCGCCAAGCACGTTGGGGCAACCCGAGTAATACTTTACTCTGACTCCCAGCTAGTCACACAGCAAGTGGTTGGTCGATTCAAAGTTAATAGTGACCGACTGCAGGCCTTTATAAAAGCCTATGAGAAATTGAAGGCCGAGTGCTAAGAGGTACAAGTCCAGAAGATTCCAAGGGAAAACAACTTCAAGGCGGATGAGTTGGCTAAATTGGTCAGCTTGGTCAGCTCTTGGGTACTGCCGCAACCAGGCCGCCCAGCTCTAATGATCATGCAGATAGAGAGGTAAGTCGAGCTAGAGCTGGAGTCCGACCGGAGAACACCACTCATCGCATACCTCACAGAAGGAGTAGTGCCAGCCGACCGAGAAGAAGCTCGACTGCTCAAAAAGCGAACAGTTCAGTATACCATGGTAGGCGACACACTCTACAAGAGAGCCTTCGCCCGACCCTTACTCAAGTGCCTAGGGGAGGAAGACGCAAACTATGTGCTGCGAGAGATTCACATGGGAGTATGTGGAAACCACTCAGGAGCTCGGGCAACGGCTCGCAAAGCATTATTGGCAGGCTACTATTGGCCAACCCTACAAAAGGACGCTCACAAGCTGGTTTCCACATGCCTATCTTGTCAAAAGCGCCACTGCCTCCCACACCGACCTGTGGAGATGATGAAGGCCTCAGCGGTCTCATGTCCATTCGATCAGTAGGGCATGGACATTGTGAGGTCATTCCCGGTCGCTGCAGCTCAGAAGAAGTTCTTGCTCATGGCTGTGGACTACTTTTCTAAATGGATAGAAGCCGAGGCCCTAACACGCATCACCGAGACGGTTGTGATCAAATTCCTATGGCAGAGCATCCTGTGACGATATGGAATTCCATATAAACTCATCTCGGACAATGGATGACAGTTCCAAGGCCGGAAGATACAAGAATGGTGCTCGGAATATGGCATCAAGCAAGCATTTACTTCTGTGGCACACCCACAGAGCAACGGCCAAGCAGAAGTAGCCAATCGGGAAATCCTTAAAGGATTGAAGACCAAGCTGGACCATGCAAGGGGAACTTGGGTGGATGAGCTCCCGAGCGTCTTATGGGCTCTGCGGACTACGCCTAAAGAAACCACTGGGAGCACACCT
>JAGFNQ010005416.1:267505-305839 GCA_024364735.1 Boesenbergia rotunda | reverse complement strand
CCAAGGAGTAGGGGTAAGTTATCCTCGAACCTTGTAAATCCTCTTTGTTAGCATTCTTGTGCTTGTGCTTAGCTTAGGATTTAGATTCTGCAAACTTTGTTTTTGTATTGCTTCCGCTGTGCTACTAACATTCAAGTGCAGAAATCCTAAAAGAGAAAGAAGTTTTGTGTCTGGCTATATTCACCCCCCCCCTCTCTAGCCATCCGAGTTCCAACATTGTCTTCGCACGAGTTACAATCGGGATCCGTTACCATCTATCCCTCGGATCGGCTCTCAGGCGGACGCGTGGCGACCTACGCTCCCTGAGTCCTGTCCGACCGAGTGCGCAAACTCTTGCCTTGCCAGCAAGTTATAAGCGGATCAGCTTCCGTGCCCCACTCCGTTCAGTGTCTCTGATCGGGCGCGTGGCGACCCACGCTCCTAAGAATCGGCCTGAACCAGTGTCCAGACTCTCGTCTTCACATGAGTTTCAATCGGGATCCGTTCCCATCTATCCCTCGGATTGGCTCTCAGTCGAACGCATGGCGACCCACGCTCCCTGAGTCTTGCCCGACCGAGTGCGCAAACTCTTGCCTTGCAAGCAAGTTATAAGCGGACCAGCTTTCGTGTCCCACTCGGTTCAGTGTCTCCGATCGGACGCGTGGCGGCCCACGCTCCTGAGAAATGGCCTAAACCAGTGTCCAGACTCTCGTCTTCACACGAGTTACAATCGGGATCCGTTCCCATCTATCCCTCGGATCAGCTCTCAGCCGGACGCGTGGCGACCCACGCTCCCTGAGTCTTGCCTGACCGAGTGCGCAAACTCCTACCTTGCCAGCAAGTTATTAGTGGACCAGCTTCCGTGCCCCACTCGGTTCAGTGTCTCCGATCAGACGCGTGGCGGCCCACGCTCTTGAGAATCGGCCTGAACCAGTGTCCAGACTCTCGTCTTCGCATGAGTTACAATCGGGATCCGTTCCCATCTATCCCTCTAATCGGCTCTTAGCCGGACGCGTGGCGACCCACGCTCCCTGAGTCTTGCCCGACCGAGTGCGCAAACTCCTGCCTTGCCAACAAGTTATAAGCAGACCAGCTTCCGTGCCCCACTCGGTTCAGTGTTTCTGATCGGACGCGTGGCGGCCCATGCTCCTGAGAATCGGCCTGAACCAGTGTTCAGACTCTCATTCGCACGAGCTTTAAATCGGGACCCGTTCCCATACCTCTCCTTGTCTCAGCCCTTAGTCGAACGCGTGGCGACCCACGCTCCCTGGGTAGGGCCCTATCGAGGGCACCATCGCTCGTCTTTATGAGGCCCATAGGAGGGCAGGCGAGCACATAGTTGCGGTTTCATCACTCTGATGCTTGAGTCGGGTAATCAGGCTACCCGCAATTCCCCAAGGACGGATTCTCTCAACAATGACGTTGTGTATTGCCCGTCCTAGCAACTCCGCTCGATTAGCTCAGGCCTGATCTCCTGGTACGGGGTCACTTTCGCTCAAGTAGCAGGCACTCAAAAGCTATTATGCTTGAGTATCTTACTCTGTCGCTTGTAAAGAGTGAATGATGCACAGAAATAGTTATACTCACTCATCAAGCGGGGTTGGGCAAGAATACCCTCGCTCGGGTCACTTACACCCAAACCCCCAACACTTAAATCTCAAGCATATGCGGGCAAAAAATAAAAAAGGGAAAAACTGACATTTATAATAGCGAAGCTAGTACAAAAACGAGGCGTAGCCTCTATTCAATGGAAAGAAAACAAAGAAAGTGTTCATCATAACGATTGCTCAGGGTTCACGGGCTGCCTGGCGGGCCTCTCTTTGAAACTGGGCTCAGCGCAGGGACTCGGCATATACTTTGGCATGATGTAATCGCCGTCGAGTTGCCTTCAACACCGACGCTTGGACATCATGCTCCTGTCTGAGTTTGCGAAGCTCCGCCGAGCAAGCAGCTCGCTGCTCCTCTTTGGCCTTCAGATCGACGCGGAGGGCGGAAGCTGCTTGGCAAGCCTCCAGGAGCTGTGCCTTGACTATGACCAGCTCCGCGTTGGCTTGGTTCTCAAGGTCTCGGGCGGCACGCTGATGGACCCAATTACTAGTGTCACGAATGAGTCTTAAATTTAGATATTTATAAGTTGAAAACCCTAGCTCACAGAATTAAATGTAGTACAGGGGCCTCAAGTCGTATTTTTCCAAGGACTAGTTAAAGATGTTTAATTTGAGCTTGAAAGTTTGTTGTCGTTAAATATTTTGGGTTTTCTAATGAAATGGGGGTTTTTGCGATAAGGAATGAAATAGCAATTCGGAACAAAATGGGCTTAACTAAGCAGAAATGAATTAGGTAAGTGCGGAAACTAAACTTAACCTATTTGACAACTGAGCAATTAAAACCAAACTATAGAATTGAAATGTAAGAACTAATTGCAGGGAACTAAACTTGAATGCTGGTAATTAATTGCAGGAATATGAAAGCTAGAAACCCTCTGAACTTAAAGATCAGCGAAAGAACACTCCCTGGATCAGTTTGCTCTATACTGCTCTTCCTGATCGGTCACGGGACCGATCAGGTCTTCTTCTGATCAGTCACTGGACCGATCAGGAGCGACTCTGTCCGATCGTGGTGAACAATCAGTAGCTGACAAACTGTTCCCGATCTCTACCTTCTCAATCGGCTGGATGGCGATCGAACCCAAAAACCATCAAAACGCCTTCGAGAACCCCTCTCCAGCTTCGACAGCTCCGGACGACGGGAACCAATGATCAACAAGGATCGATCGGTAGGCACAACAACTCCGGCAAAACCCTCACCGTAGCTCTGTCAACTGCGAGATTTGGATTAGCAAACTAAACAGAAAATATACCTCATTGATCTGAAACCTTGAGAAGAAACGAAATTGATGTGGTCGCGCACGCGATCTGAGAAAGAACGATCAAGAACTGACGAAGAACTGGGAAGAAAACTGAAGAACTCTGCTACTACGCGACGACGTGATCTGGCGGAGAAGAAGTTTGATTTAAATTATCCCATTTGACTTTGAACGACTGTGATTGTTCCGGCCTCATCCGACGGTCAGATTAACTCGGATCAAGCCTAAACCTTCCAGATCTCAATCAAGGGTCAGGATCTGCCCCTCCTAAGCTTGGATCAATCAAATCTACAACGGGTGGCTCAGATTGCCCTGATCTTTGAATGGACGGCTTAGACTCTCTTAAACTTGATCCAATGGCCAGATGGACTCTGATTTGGCTCCAAGCTTCAGATCTTGATCCATGGACTTGATTAACTCTATCTTGATCTTGGATTTATCAGAAGTTGACGAATGGCTCAGATCTAGCCGTTTCTTGATCGGACGGTCCATATTAATCCGATGCTTGATCATCTTGATCCAGATCCAATTCTAACTCAAGTTTGATCTAATCTGATCTAGGTCCATGATCACTTGAAGCCTACAAAATTAGATTCAAATTTAATGCCCAAAATATCTCAAATATATAAAGATTTTGAATCA
Organism: Boesenbergia rotunda; assembly: GCA_024364735.1. Lineage (NCBI taxonomy): Eukaryota > Viridiplantae > Streptophyta > Magnoliopsida > Zingiberales > Zingiberaceae > Boesenbergia > Boesenbergia rotunda. The sequence continues at coordinate 302,352 of JAGFNQ010005416.1, read as the reverse complement.
AAAGCCAAAATAGAGGTAATTCATGAAACCTAATGTAAATGCAAACTTAAGCATATAAAAGTGGATCAAAACATGGATTTGAGAGCCTAAAATGATTAACAAAATGGTAGTTATCAACTTCCCCACACTTACTCTTGGGCATCTCGCACAAGCTAACTAAACATGTACCTCCTAGATTATTCTCAATCATAGTTAGAAGTAATTGAGAAGAAATTACCTAGGGTTGTCAATTCTCAAAAATCTAAGCTCAATGGACTAGTATCATGTCCTTAAATCAACAACTTAGTATACTTCATCATTCAAGACTCATTGAGATGAACTACACTCACAAAGCCTATCAAGGGAATATTTAGTGGCTCTCTTCCTAAATTCTACATTTTCAATAAAAGTGGAGCTCACTCACACACTACCATGGTTCTTGCACTGCCATAAGCTTGCTTATGCTCTACTCTCCACCATCATTCTTGATTTGGATCCACACCTACAAAAGCTTATTCAAACAAGTTAAAGAAATATGAAATGGTAGAAATGAAATTAAGGTTTAGAAAATGGAAAAGTTAAGGAAGTGGAAGACTTGGACACTCAAGAATGTATCCTAATGCACTTTGCCTATTTCTTCGTGTATTATTCTGCATGTATCAGAGTTGTGGTGGAGCAGGGATTGAGGAAATTCACTAAATTCAGCGTGTCAGGATTCTGTTTCTGTGCCAACTCTACTGATCGGTCCAGAGACCGATCAGACTTCTCCTGATCGGTCAAGAGACCGATCAGGCTCTTCTTTTAATCAGTTAAGCAAACTTCTGATCGTTCTGGCTCCCTTTTGAACGGTCTAACTTCCCTCTGATCGGTCATGGTGACTGATCAGAGGCTTCCCTGATCGGTTTGGAGACCGATCTGGTGATGATCAGTAGCTGAACTGCAGAATTTGAAGCTGACTTCTGCCGACACTTCTCTTCTTTCAATCAATAACTCATTCTTAAACTTGATCACTTCTTCCAATTCAGATATCTAACTCAGCATTTGACTTCCACTTCATGCTCTCTTTTTTTTCTTTTCTGTTTTTGACTGTTCTGTTTTTCTATTTTTCTTTTCTGTTGCCAAGATTTTTTCTCTTCAATTCCTTTCAATAACTAGCTAAGCTTCCCATTTCCAAAAATTTGAATTAGCTCAGATTCTGCTCCAAATTGTTTCAGCTCTGCAAAATTCAGAATCTGAAAAGTTCATTAGGGCTCAAACTGTTAGCTTATTGTGCAGTTTAACTTGGAAGTAGGGCTCAAACAAGCTTCAAACTGAAAAGTTCCATATTTTGAACCAATGCTTCAAACTCTTCACTAAAATTACTGAGCTCTACTTGGTACCACTTGAAATCCAATTTTTCATTCCTATTTCAGATTTTCAGATTGCCAAATGCTTCAATTCTCAACTTTAATGTCAGAGGAGTTGGCATTTAGAACTTCCTAAGGTCACTAAATTTTTTTCTCGGAATTTGCCTCATAGAACTTGAAACCTCAAATTATAATTAGGAATTTAGATGTTCCACATGTAATCTTCACTAATCAACTTTTGCAACTCACTCTTGATACACCACTCCATCAAGTTGGCACACCTTTGCTTGTATGTTACCAAATGCTTCACTTTATCCTCAAGATTTGATCAAATGCTAGCATCCTCCCCCACACTTAAACTTTTGTCCGTCTTGGGCAAATTAACATTAAGAAACATCAAAGTACCCAAGTCCATGGAAAAGATTATGATGAACATGAAAATTAGGGAAGGAAAATGGAAAATAAAGTAGATCAACAAGCAAAATTGCAAAAATGATATCAGAAAGGAAATAAGTTGATTTACCTCTATAAATGTCGTCCAATCATAGAAATATAGTTTTGAAAGAACCTAAGCAAGTTCTAGAGTACAATCACATGTGTATATCACAAAATTAAGCCAATCCTCACTAGGTAAAAAGAATTAATCTCAAGTCATCAATCTAGAGTCCATAACTAAGTAGTACTCAAGTATCCAAGAATTCTCATCCATTGGCTTAAATCCTAAGTTTTAACAACCAAATTTAATTTGCTTTCAAGAGACTCTAAAATGATATAGAGAAAACCAAGAGGAATACATTTATTCCTAATCATGCAAGAAATAAGGTGCCAAGAAGAATAACATGGTATCTATAATGACTCTTTATTCTCTCTACACTACCCAAGCATTTATTAGCAAGAACTCACTTTAAAAGAAAATTTTACTTCTAGAAAACAATAAAATGATACATGCAATGAAATAAAATGCAAGAAGGAACAAACTCCCCTTTATTCCTGGCGGTTGGAGTCGATTAAGGAGTAGCCTCCATCCCGGTAATGGTGGGGTTTGGGTAGTCGAGAGAGCTATCCTCACGTGATCAACATCATAATGCACTGCTCCCTCTCTCATCAATTTCGCATAAGTATGTTCCGGTGGTCGAAGGCGATTAAGGTACAAAATCCACTTTAGAGGTGAAGTGCTACGAGTCAAAGTAAGATCAACTCCTCCCTCTTGATGCTTTTTGGAAGTCCTTCCAGGAGGTTGGAGTCTATTTAGTTGGAGCACCAACTCCAGAAGTCTACGGCGCCCTGCAAAACCATGAAATACCTCCCTCACGCGTGCAGGGTAAGAAAGAAATGAAATACAATCAATCTCTATATAGAATGTATCAAGAAATGCATCACAGCCAATAAAATCAATCTTAGGTACCTTTATGAGTTTTTCACAATCAGTTTCTACATAGGATGTATCAATAAATGCATCACAACCAACAGAATCAATTTCAGGTACCTCTATTAGTTTTTCACAATTAGCCTCTACATAAGATGTATCTGTAGGACCGGTGTCGTCGATAGAGGGGGGGTGAATATCGACCGTTAAAAACTTCGTTGACAACTCCGTAAAACTTTCATTCGTTCTGAACTTAGAGCGTTAGTGCAGCAGAAAATAAATAGAACAAAAAAAACAATACAACAGACACGCGGGATTTATTTACTTGGTTCCTGACCCCCCTGGGTCAGTACGTCCAAGGCCTATGTACTCGGCGTGAGTCCACTATGAAAGATCGATGTAGGCGTGCTAGAGGGGGGTGAATAGCACTTTTTCATGGATCTTGATCTCTACAGAGTTGTTAGCGCAGCGGAAACAATAACGCATACAGTAAATAAGAAATAACAATGCTAACAAACCAGGTTTACTTGGTATCCACCCTGGTCGGGTGACTAATCCAAGAATCCGTCGGTGGATCACTCCCCGGATAACCTCCGGCTATCACGTGTCGCTCCTTGTGGGTGGAGAAACCTCACCACAACAACTTGGACGCTTTGTGAACACAATAGACTACTAACCGGCTTTTTCCAAGAAGGTTTCGTCAAGAAAGAAAGGAGGAAACGAGCCCCTTCAAATAGGGCTCGAATCTGAAACAGCCACTTATCAGTCGACTGCCCCTGGGGCAGTCGACTGGTACCACTCAGATTTGACCGTTACAGTACAACGTTCAAATCTTGCCAGCCTGTTCCAGCCTACACCAGTCGACTGCCCAAATGCCAGTCGACTGGTATACTCCTAAGCCTAGGTTTTCACTCTGAGTACAAGTCTCTCTCGCACTCAAACCCTCCCAGCTTAACCCCTGAGTACAAGCCCACATACTCAGATCCTCACAACCCAGTTGACTCTTCACCAGCAGCCTTGACTGTTGCCTTCATGCCCTCTTCATCTTCGGCCCTCGTCCCTCGGATGCACACGCAAGCCTCCAGCTTGCTTCCATGCTACCCTTCACGTACGCCTCGAAGTCCGCGTCCCCCGGCTCATCATCCCTGATATCCAATGGTCCCTCGGATGCGCACGTAAGCCTTCCCGCTTACCTCCATGCCATCCTTCACCTGAAGACGTCAACCAGGTCCATGCGTACCTGTACACCTGCACACTCATGTACACATGTGAGAACAACACAAACCCTAACTTGACCATATTGTCCACACATCAAAATATCATGATCCTCCAGATCATCTCAGGGCTGATTGCCCCAACACACTATTGGTCTCCTTTCCGGAATTTCCGGAGGCGGAGAAAACCCGTCTTATAGTTGATAGTTACAAGCAATAATATAGAAAATTAAGTGTGGAATTAAATAAAAGCAAACCGAACAAAACAAAGTCTGAAGCTCGACCGATCTGGACCTCCGAAGTGTCACACACTTCCTCCTGGAGTCTCCCGGTCGTAGATCCTCATCTCTAGCGTGTTGTTGTCGGTCAGAATGCTTGGAATCGCTCTTGGAAGTTCTGTTTGATGCAGAGGGGTCGAGGCCCTTATATAGGCTTCATACGGGCGCCTGATACGTTGGGGGCGCCCCAACAGACTCGGTCAAATCTTATCCCCACGCCGACCTCGCCCCGGCTGATAAAACCTTTGAACAGGGCTCCCCGGACCTCCTAGGCGCCTAGTGAAGGCTTATCTGTGTTTCAAACTCGAAACAGCAATTATAGCTTTCAACTTGGGCGCCCGTATCATCCCGGGCGCCTGAATGGAAGCATATTCTGCTTACTTCACGAAACTGCACCATTTACTCATTGGCTTGGGCGCCCCCATCATACTGGGCGCCTGGCTTCAAGGCTTTCAACCCAAGACTGGGTTTTGTGCTTTGATCTGGGTGCCCCCATCCATAGGGGCGCCTGGGTTGGCTGATTTCCAGCCTTTTGTCTGCTTTGTCTCCGATTCTTGGTACCTACAAGATACACAAACACAAAGCAAATATACATACAATATTAGCCTTAAGGACTTGGTTCGGACTTCGGATTTCCACGAAACCCTAGGTCGAATCGACGCCAGTTCTGTCCCCCGAGAACGCGCCTTTCACCTACTCCTTTCAGGAGACGGTTGCCACCGAGTCCTTCGGGTGGACTTTTGCTTAGCTTCCGATACTTCCGGATCTCGAGACGTCCGAACCCTGACCCGTCTCTACTTCTGTCCTTAGTCATCGCTCAGCTAAGTTGCTCAATCCCTCAGACCAAGACTTCGTGCCCAAACCCTAAGTCCAGGACTTCGGTGCCCAACCCTCGGCCAGGTCTTCGTGCCCAGTCCTCGACCAGGACTTCGGTGCCCAACCCTCGGCCAGGTCTTCTTACCCAGTCCTTGACCAGGACTTAGTGCCCACCTTCCGAGCAGGTCTTCGGTGCCCAGCCCTTTGCTAGGACTTAGTGCCCAATCCTCGATCAGGATTTATTGCCTAGGTTTACTAGGACTTTCTTCCACTTTGGTTACTTCTCTCTTAACTCCCCTTTGTCTGTTCAATGTATCACTGACTTAAGTAAATTGTCAAACATTAAAACATTTAGAGGAGAATATCATTGATGCAACTTGCACCAACAGTATCAATAAATGTATCACAACCAATAAAATCTACCTTAGGTACCTCTATGAATTTTTCACAACAATTTGGAGAAATACTTACCTTGTCATGCTAAAAAATACTTGAAGGTTCTATAAGAGTAGATATATCTATAACCTCCTCCTGGTCAGGTAAAGGCTCCACTTCAATCTCAGGTTCTGGTGGACATTCAACTAAGAGAGGTGATTCTTGGGTTCTTGCTTCCACCATGCAAGTCCCTACACTTTCATACTTATCTTCTGAATCTTCTAATATATCAATCAATGTTGGTGGTCCCTGGGGCTCAGTGCAATCCCCTACACCTATAGAATCATCTTCAACGCATGCTCCATCAACAATATCTGCAACAACCATATTAGAAAAGTTAGGACCCACAACATCTGTATCGTCATAAAATAAAAGACTAGAAGGGTCCTGTAGAGCTTCAGAATTGAATTCAAGACTGTCACAAGCTTTACTATCCATCTCCTCCAATGCCTCTAGCCTCATGTGAGCTACAACATCCTCTCTGAATATTAATTGAAACTTCATCAACAATTAACTTTGCCTCAACAACCTCATCTACAATATCCATGCTAATGATAGAAGAATTCTCTCCAGTGTGTTGTAGGAAGGGTAAAGGGACCCTTGGTTCCTCCACTTGAGATGAAAATTTTGGAAATGGATCTTGAACAGGAATTTCAGGAGGAATAGCTGCTGTAGGTGTCCTGATTTTGCTGATTTCTTCTTCTTCTTCCACCAAAATTTCAAAATCAATTGAAGAAGGACTTAGGCTTGCACTAGGGTCACTTTGAACTGGTATAGAATCAATTTCGGGACTGTTTTGAGATGGAAAATAAGTTGCTAGAATTTCTTCATAAAAATCAACCCATGGAATGTTTAGACTTGAAACAACTTCCTCACTCCCCAAAGTTTTGACACTAGCATTTCCCTTAGGATTAGGAGTAGCTTGAGAAGGTAATTGACTTGATCTTTGTGCTTGCATTTGATTCATTCCACTAGCTATTTGTCCAATGTATCTTTCAATGTTTTTAAGAGTGGATTCATTCTTTTGTTGCCTTTGTTGTTGTAAAATTTGCTGTTGTTGCATGATTTGTTGAAACATCTCCTCAAGCCTTTGTTGGTGTTCATTAAACTCACTAGAGTCCTCAAAGTCTCCTTGATTGGCATAAGACTCTTGTTGGTCTTGAAATGTAGCATTAGGTTGCTGAAATTCATAAGTAGGTTGTGAATCTTGAAAATTCTGTTGTTGGAGCTGATAAAATGATTGATTGGGTTGTTGAAATTGCTGAAAATTAGGTGGAGAACTTGGTTGAAATTGCTGAAAATTATAGTTTTGAAAATTTTGATTCTGAGGCTGAAATTGATTATTGAATTGCTGAAATTTTTGGGGTTGAAAATTTTGATTTCCAAATTGAAAATTCTGCTGGTATGGTTGGAAAGGTTGCTGTGAAGGTTGAAAACCTTGCTGATCATAATGAAATTGTTGTTGAAAATCTTGGAAATTCTGCTGAAACTGTTGTTGTGGCTGATTCCAAGGTTGGTTTTGCTGAAATTATTGATTAGATTGCTGGAATGGTTGAAAAGGCTAATTATCTTGCTGAAAATTCTAGAATTGAGAATAGGGTTGCTGAAAATTCTGATAATGCTATTGAAAATTCTGAAAATACTGATGTTCTGCCATGGACTGCTTGAATGAGTAGGAATATTTTTCAGTAGCTTCTGAAACTCTTCCTTGATTTCTCCTAGCTCTGAATGTTCTCTCTATCTCAAGATAAACTCCACAAGATCTCCACCTGTAGTCCTGGTCATAAAACAAACAAAAATGGCAGCAAATGTATATAGAAAGATAAAGCAAATGAAATAAAATCAAAGAATGTGAAATTATGAAAATAAATACAAGCTCAAATCAAACAAACTCAACTAGTGATTCCCCAGCAACGATGCCAAAAATTTGATGGATCCAATTACTAGTGTCACGAATGAGTCTCAAATTTAGATATTTATAAGTTGAAAACCCTAGCTTACAGAATTAAATGTAGTACAGGGGCCTCAAGTTGTATTTTTCCAAGGACTAGTTAAAGATGTTTAATTCGAGCTTGAAAGTTTGTTGTCGTTAAATGTTTTGGGTTTTCTAATAAAATGGGGGGTTTTTGCGATAAGGAATGAAATAACAATTCAGAACAAAATGGGCTTAACTAAGCAGAAATGAATTAGGTAAGTGGGGAAACTAAACTTAACCTATTTGACAACTGAGCAATTAAAACCAAACTATAGAATTGAAATGTAAGAACTAATTGCAGGGAACTAAACTTGAATGCAGGTAATTAATTGCAAGAATATGAAAGCTAGAACACAAAACCATTCTTAAGAACTCGGCTTGAAGTGTAATGGAAACAAATTAGAACAACTTGAAGAATTAAGTGCTTAAACCAAAATAATCCTAACTTAAACACCAAATCAGTTTCTAATCAAGACTTCCCTTTGTCGTCACACAAAGGACGAGCTAGAAACCCTTTGAACTCAAAGATCAGCGAAGGAACACTCCTTGGATCAGTTTGCTCTATACTGCACTTCCTGATCGGTCACGAGACCGATCAGGTCTTCTTCTGATCGGTTACTGGGCCGATCAGGAGCGACTCTGTCCGATCGTGGTGAACGATCAGTAGCTGACAAACTGTTCCCGATCTCTGCCTTCTCAATCGGCTGGATGGCGATCGAACCCAAAAACCATCAAAACGCCTTCGAGAACCCCCTCTCCAGCTTCGACAGCTCCGGACGACGGGAACCAGTGATCAACAAGGATCGATCGGCAGGCACAGCAACTCCGGCAAAACCCTCACTGTAGCTTTGTCAACTGCGAGATTTGGATTAACAAACTACACATAAAATATACCTCATTGATCTGAAACCTTGAGAAGAAACGAAATTGATGTGGTCGCGCATGCGATCTGAGAAAGAACGATCAAGAACTGACGAAGAACTGGGAAGACAACTGAAGAACTCTGCTACTACGCGATGACGCGATCTGGCGGAGAAGAAGTTTGATTTAAATTATCCCATTTGACTTTGAACGGCTGTGATTGTTTCGGCCTCATCCGACGGTCAAATTAACTCGGATCAAGCCCAAACCTTCCAGATCTTAATCAAGAGTCAAGATCTGCCCCTCCTAAGCTTGTATCAATCAAATCTACAACGGGTGGCTCAGATTGCCCTGATCTTTGAATGGACGGCTTAGACTCTCTTAAACTTGATCCAACGGCCAGATGGACTCTGATTTGGCTCCAAGCTTCAGATCTTGATCCATGGACTTGATTAACTCTATCTTGAGCTTGGATTTATCAGAAGTTGACGAATGGCTCAGATCTAGCCGTTTCTTGATCGGACGACCCATATTAATCCGATGCTTGATCATCTTGATTCGGATCCAATTCTGACTCAAGTTTGATCCAATCTGATCTAGGTCCATGATCACTTGAAGCCTACAAAATTAGATTCAAATTTAATGTCCAAAATATCTCAAATATACAAAGATTTGAATCAAAAGCCAAAATAGAGGTAATTCATGAAACCTAATGTAAATGCAAACTTAAGCATATAAAAGTGGATCAAACATGGATTTGAGAGCCTAATATGATTAACAAAATGGTAGTTATCACACGCCCCGTCTGCTCCAGACGAGCAATTCGGTGTTGCGCCTGGGTGGCCGAGGCGTCAGCAAGGTTTAATGCGGACATCAGCTCGTCCACATACGCCATCGAGCCTAGGGCACGCTCGAGAAGGTTCAAGTTCTCAGCGCGCAGTTGGCTCAACGACTCCTCGTTAGACTGCAGCTCCGCATGGCGAAGCTGCGTCTCCTATCTCTCCGCTCGGGCCTTTGCTCGCTGCAACGCCCGAGCGTAGCTCATTAGGTAGACGCCTATATCATAAGTAGAGCCGTAGAACTGCAAGAAAGATAACAAGCATTAAAAATTAGAGAAGAAGCTCGAGTAGGGAAAGAAGCAAACATGACTGACCGACGAGATGAAGGCGTCAGCGCGCTGGATGGGACTCAAGTATCCGGCTTCATTAAGACCATCATTGAAGCGCTCGTCGAGCAGGCCATATAGGTGCACCACCAGAGCTGACTCCTTGAACTCGGGCCAAGAGCTAGGGTTCGCTCAGTAGCCAGTGGTAGGGTCGGCCCGGGATGGCCTGACCAGGTGCAAAGGCCCGTGGACAGAGAACACCGAGGAGGAAGAGGAAGCCCCGCGAATAGTAGTGCTCGAGGAGGAGACCTGAGTTAGAGGAGAGTAAACAGTATTTCCCCCTCCAGCAGAGGTCGCTAGAATGAAAGCCCCCGGCTGGGGGACAGCGGGGAAGGCCTCGCGAGTCGATGGAGGAAGAGAGGTCCCACGGGTTAGCGGAGGAGGAATTGCCTCCTGAACTTTGTACCAGGGGACGGAGGTTGTGGGCTCCGCAGAGTGCTCTGCAGGAGCAATGACCCCAACCTTCTCCCTCGGACAGGGAAGGGCAGCAGTTCCGCGTGAGGATAAGGAATTAGCCGACCGAAGAATCTAACGCCTGGTTTCCAACGGCTGATCGTCCATATCTATGGTTTCCAGTGTTAGTAGGAGCCTTATAGCCAATTATGTGATGATTGACTAGGGACATTTTGTATATTATTCTATTATTAATAAAGGCATGTTTGGTTATTATACTTACTTTGTATTTGTGCCAAATAACTAAGTATAATAATGTCCTTGGGTAGTAGGTTCTTATCTACATTAAATCGATTGATTGAATCGATAGTGAGATGATGTAGAGAACACTACTCTAAACCATTCCTAGTCAAGAATTAATATTCAAGGACAATATTAGTGCATGGAGACTAGCATGTAAGTCAACTGATGACTTGAGCTCACAAGTCATGGATATGTGATATCAAGTTGACACATGGGTATACATTGGAGAATGTGTACTGAATGGCCCGCCATGAGAAAGTTTCATAGATTGTCATATGAGTGTCATAAACTTTCTCATGTGAGTATTGGTATGAATAGTCCTTAAACCTGAAGTCACTACGGTTCCCTACATAAGGAGTTATGTACTTTGGTATCGTCAAACGTCACCCGTAACAGACAGGGTGGAGTATAAAGGCGATCACTGGATATCTAATGAATTATGCAAAGGGATGTGAGTGATGTAGATGTGATCTATCCCTCCCATATGACGGGAGTGATATCTGTGGGCCCCTTGATCGAGTAGGACTAATAAAACACATGGCCATGCTCAAATGAGTCAATATGAGATATTGAGCTCATTTTTTTGAGTGAGTCTACTCGGGGATCAAGAAACACAAGATTGACTGAGGATGACACGGTCTATGCCTCATTGGTTAATCTAGATATTGAGGATAGGAGGACAAGGTGATACATTATCGTAGTCACGGAGGTTAAGTCGGATCTCGACTTTTCTTGTTACTTGGGTAGCAATGATGCATTGCTAGATGCCGCTCATTGCTTATGTGTCTAAAGTGGTTTAGACACATTGTCAATGTTATGAGAACCTATTGGGTCACACACTAAGGACATGATGCTTTGGAGATTAATTGATCTTGGTTTGACTAAGATTTGATTCGAATTGGATTAATTGAGTTAGACTCAAGTGAATCCAATTAGATTATGTGATTGAGTCTAATTTGAGTTAGACTCATCTAGATTAGACTCAACCACTTAATTATGGATAATATTCATTAAAGGATTTAATAAAATATTATTTAAGAGGAAGACTAAGAGACATTCTATTCATTAGATGAATAGAATACTAAGAGTCTCAAGGGATACCAAGAGGCTTGGTATTCATTGAGTTTTATTAGCATTAAGATGAGAGGAGCTCAAGGGACATAGACCCTTGGTATTCATTAGATGAGTATAAATACCCCCCTGTCAAAGGCTAGAGAGTGCATCTCTTTTCCTCTTCTTTCTTCCTCCTTGTCCATAACTCTCTAGTGGAGGTTCTTGTGCTTTGTGAACCATCCCAAGTTGCTAGCACAACTAAGGTGGTTCCTCTCCGAGGTGTAGATCCGGCGAACTAAAGGACTAAAGGACTAGCGGGATAAGCGAAGGGCACGCGACAAAGGTATTCCTATAAGATAGGAATTGTAGATCACTTTGTATGAGTTTTTCTTTCGCATGGATCGCTCGAGGGATCTTATTTCTGCTGCGATTTTAAATATTTTTACCTATAGATCCCTTCATCCAGATCGGAAGCTAACGCCTCCCTCATTGGTTCCTTCCCCTTACCCGAAATGACCGTCGTGGCGGAAGGTGTTGCCGGAAACGCATTTATCGGAGGGGGAGAATCATCACCGGGGGGAAGCAAAAGTTCGAAAAGTTCTACGTCCAAATCCATGGACGACATCTGGTGATGAGGGGTCACTGGGGATGATGATCATGATAATAATAAGAGGGGCAAGGAACACTGGACTACTGGAGTTTAGACTGAGGATGGTGAGAATGGCGACTCGCCCCTATATATAGGGGAAGTCAATTGATCTTAGTCGTTCAAAGAGAGCCTCGGTAATTGGCGGGATTGAGTAATAACCCTTCGAGTAGGGCACGGGAGAATCTCGAGGCCCGATGGGACGCAAGCATGCAACCGGCGACGGACGGTTCACTACTCGAGGGCGCCAAGGACCGGTGATTGACGTTTCACTACCCGATACATCATTCACCCAGTGACACGTCTACTCACCAATCAATGTAGTCGCCAAAGCAGGATACGAATTGACCCGATGGGACGATCAAAAGGACATAGCCTGGTCAGCCAGACAACCGAGACAGAAAGGGTTAACCTAATCCGGACCCTCGGCAACCCGCAAGTCCCTTAGTTAGGGTCCCGGTCGGATGCGTGGTGACCCACGCTCCCCGGGCCTGACTCGACCAATCGGCCGAGTTCTTAACAGACGGGTGAGCTCCTGTAAATCCCCTGGTTTCGAGTGCTTTTTCATATGGTTCAACGGCCCACAGAAACTGGGTAAATCATTCGGTCTCTCACTCGAGTTGCTCTCGCCAAGCGCTCGAGTAATGGAGTAAAGACAATGGAGAAATATTGCATTCAAATGATAAGAACACTACAAATTTGGAGGCTAGGAAAAGAAAAAGGAATACAAGAGACTTGGCCCTCACTTGAAGGGCTGGCTAGTTATATCGGGCAAATCCTTGGACATATCTTGAAGTCGGACGGCTGTGGGGGGCATGTCAGGGGATAGGTACTGATAAGTATCATTTTATTGATCATTTCATATGCTTAAATCTGTGTTTGACCCATATTTTACTTGTGTAATTGTGGATTTACCCTAGGTTTTAGGATTTATACTCTTTTTGGACTTAATTGCAAATTTTAATATATTTGAGTTGTTTTGTCACTAAATTTTTGATCTACTTTTGTAGGCTTGGAGGAATCATGGACCTAGGTCAGGTTGGGTCAAATGTTGAGTCAAAAGTGGACTAGATCAAGTGATCAAGCGTCGACTCATTTGGACCGTCCGATGCAAGAACGGTTAGATCTAGACCATCTGAGAACTTCTGATCAATCCGAGATGGGGTTAAGGCTAATCGAGCGATCAGATCAAGATCTGAAGGTTTCAGCTCAATCGGAGATCATCTAGCCGTTGGATCACGATCAGAGGGATCTAGACCATCCATTCAAAGATCAGCTTGATCCGAGCCATCCACTACAAATCTGGAAGATCCGAGCTACCACGAGGATGATCCTGACCTCTGATCAAGATCTGGAAAATTTGAATCAAATCGGACGAAGATCAACCGTTGGATGAGCGCTGGACGATCTGAGTCGTCCATTGATTAACTACTTAAACAGCCTCCCCTGTTCAGATCTGATGTCGCGTCTTCGCAGTTCTTCGGCTCATTTCTTCATTTCTTCACGATTTTTCTTGCGATTTTCTTCAGTGAAGGCGTGGCCAACTCGATCACGATCTTGGAGCAAGATCTGGATCTTTGGAAGAATGCTTCAGTAGAGATTCAAGCTCAGAATTGCCTTGGAGCAGAGTTGCATGAGGGTTTCAGCAACTTCTGCAATCTGATCGATTCAATCGCGATCACGTGCCATTTTCTTCAATTGGAGCTTACTGGAGGATCCTCTGGTATTCTTCGATCATCATCCAATCATCATCAAACCTCGGAATCGCGAGATCGAGGAGATCGGATTGGGTTTATCCAGCTGAGTGCAAATTTTGAGCAGATCTGAAGTTGGAGCAATTTTTCCATTGATTTGCGAGTTGAAGGGGTTCTTGGCTTGCCCTTGCGTGACGAACAAGGAGGTCTTGATACAAGTGAAGGATCGAGATTTAGTTTATGGTTGTATTTCTGTTTCCTTAGCTGTAATTTCAGTTTCAACAATTCAATTCTATTCTGTTTTTCGTATCAGTTACTTTAGCTTCAATCTCTGAATTGTTCTGCTGTAATTAGGTTTAATTCTTCGAAGTTAGCAGTTAGACAATTCGTTTAGTTAACATTTGTCTCAATTTCAGTTCGTTCCCTGAATTTGTTTCTTGCGTATCAATTTTGTAGCTAAGTATCAGTCATTTTTCTTGTGCATCTGCTGTAGTTTCTGAATTCTGTGTCAATTTTATTGGATCGTTTCTTGCAATTGGTAGCTTTCCGAATCTGCATTTTAGATAGCTAAATAGTTTGTGTAATGAATGATTGAAATTGGATCAGTTTACTTTGTATTGATTCAATTCTGAAACTTAGTTTAAATTCTGCATTTTTGTATCAATTTGGTTGCGTATCAGTGTTTGTCTTTGGCCTGAGTTTCATATCAAGTTAGTTTCTTCCCACCTTCTGAATTCTTATTGTAGGTTGTATCGTTTACGAGCATTTCCATTTAGTTTCTGCAGTAACTTCCAGTTTTGATCTGCACATTAGTTAAATTCTGCATACCAACTTAATTCTTTGCAAAGTCAGTGTTAAGTCTGCATGTCTCAGTTTTTAGCTTCTTAAGTTGTATCGAGCAGCCTTTAGATCTCTTATATTTTGTTTGAACATTAGATTGTGCACTCGAATTAGCTTGATCTGTGAGTTTAATTTCTGCAATCTGAAATAATTCTGCAATTTGGCACATTGATTCTGCATTTCTATTTCTGAATTGTTCTGCTCTTGTTCTGAAATTGTTTCAGTTTTGATTATCATTTACTGATAGTTTGATTTCCAAGCTAAATTGATAAGTTTTGATTCAGAATTCATCAGTAATTAGCTCTGCATTTAGGATCAACCTTCGGTACAAGAGTTCTACCTTTTCGTATCAAAGTTGATTTAATTCCTTCACTTTGTATCAAAGGCAGCTTTGGCATTGATAGGCATCAAGTTAATTGAACTGTTTTGGTGAGCCATGATGTTTGAAACCAATTAGTCTTGCATTCGGAAATTTCTGAATTTTCTTATTCATGCTTGCATTTGCTTGTTCTAGAAGTTTGTAACTAGCTGGTGTTTGTTTGTCTTAAGTTTGAAATCTAAAGCAAGTTGTTCTTTTGCATTAATCTCAATCGAAAAGGGTTAACCTTGTTTGATCCATTTACTTAGCATTTGGCTGCTATTAAATTCAAATTGGTTTCCCAAAAGATAGTTAAAACCCTTGGTTGCTTAGGTTTCCAATTGTTTGATGTCATTAGTTGCCTTATACTTTGTTTAGCTCACTTAGTCAAGTTTCTTACATTTTCTTGCGCTTTCATTGCCTTTTCATTGCATTGTTATTTTTATTTGCAAACAAATCCCAGATTTTATTTGAAACCCCAAAAACATCGACGACACATAACTCGAGCACGAATCGAACAATTTGAACTAGTCCTTGGAAAAATACGACCTGTGGCCCCTTTACTACGCCTTTCTTCTTTGATTGCTAAAAGGGTTTCCAGCTTATAAATATCTAAATTTGAGACCCACTTTCGTGACAGCTCATTTGGGTCCGTCAAATTTTTGGCGCCGTTGCCGGGGAAGCAACTAGTTGATTTGTTTGATTTTTGCTTGTATTCTTTTGGGCATATCATTTGATTCTATTTTCTTTTGCTTTATCTTTTGTATACGGTTGCTTCCATTTTTCGTGTTTGTTTTGTGACAGGACTGCCAGTTAAAAATGTTCTCATCTAATTACCAGCAGCCATGTCCACAATTTCAGCAGAACCAACCTTTCAATCAGCAACCAAATCAATTTTTTCAGCCACAATATCAATAACTTCAGCAAGATTTTCAGCCAAGTCAGAATTTTCAGATTGGGCAGCTACAATTCCAGAATTTTCAGCCCACTCAATTTCAGTGTTCACCACCACAATTTCAACATCAGATCCAAGAATTCCAGAATCAGAATTTTCAGCCATCTCCACCAAGTTGTGAGCCAAGTTTTCAGCAATTAAATCAGCCTATTCAACCATTTTATCAGCCCCCACAGTCTCAATTTCAGACTTCACAGCCTACTTACAGTTTTGATCAGCCTTGTGCTCCATTTCAAGACCAACAAGAGTTCCACACTAACCAAGGAGGCTTTGAGGATCCTGATTGGAGTGAGGCTCAACAACAAAGGATGATAGAGATGTTGCAACAAGTCCTACAACAACAACAAAGTTTTCAACAACAACAACTGCTTATTGACAACTAGTTTGCAAAATTGGTTGATCGATTCAATCAGATAAAAGCCCAAAGATCAGAACAATTATCTTCTCAAGCTGCTCTTAATTCTGAGGGCCCCGGAGTTGGTTTTATATCAGTTCAAGGTGACCCTAGTGCATGGCCAAGTCCTTCTTCAAGTAATCTTGCAAATTTGGTAGAAGAAGAAGAAGAAGAAATCATTAAAATCAGGGCACCTACAGCATGCATTCCTCCGGAGATTCCTACTCAAAATCCATTTCCAAATCTTTCAGCTCAAGAAGAAGATTCTGAAGCTCCACAGGACCATTCTCATATTTTATTTGGTGATGATAGTATTATTGATGGTCCTAATTTTTCTGATATTGTTGTTGTAGATATTTCAGGAGAAACATACACGGGAGATGATTCCACAGGTGTAGGGGATTGCACTAAGCCCCAGGGACCACCACAAGATTCAGAGAATGAACCAGAAAGTGTAGGGACTTGCATGGTGGAAGCAAGTACCCAAGGATCACCTGCTTTAGTTGATTGTCCACCAGAACCTGAACCTGAAGTGGAGCTTGAACATGATCAGGAGGAGAACACGGATACATCTACTCCTATAGAACCTCCAGGTATTCTTCAGCACGCTCAGGTAAGTATTGTTGGGACCGGGTGCATGTCAACAAGGATACGGGTTCGTAAAATTTTAAATTTTTACGTGCAGCGGAAGAATTAGCATAAAATAATTTCTCAAATTATTCTAACCACGTATCTAGCATGCAACCTTATGATGTGTTGACATAATCATAAATTAAAACTTTGCAGAAAAGTAAACTAATTTACTAAATACCTCTCGTAACTCGAAGTAAGGGACGAGATCCAACCGTAGCGTCCCTTGGAAGCTCCGCGTCTATTCGCATCCACGCCGAGTTCTCTTCGGGATGACTTCGCAAAGTCACGAGTTTTGTGCCGACGAGAACTACTAGATTCTCGGAAGGCACAACTAGAAGAACAAGAGAAAAGATAGGAAACTAACCACCAAGAATCAGAATCCAAATTCCGGGAAGGAAGGAGAGGTGATCCGCTTCTTCTTCTTCTTGGTTGGCTTCTCCTTCTTCTTGATGGCTCACGGCAACCACTTGGAGGAGATGGAGTGCTGGCCCTAGCTCTCAAGTAGGGGCGCCGGCCCTAGGATGCCCTAAGGGGCGCCGGCCCTAAGGGAAAAGAGAGAAGAGAGAATAAGAGAGAGAGGGAGAGGATTAATCTCTTGATTGCTCAATTGATTGGAATTCAAGGCTAGCCTTTGGTTCCTTTATATAGTAACCTCTCCCTTGCTAAGTCTCCTCTTTAACGGAATTAATTTTCATAAGAAATTTATCTTATAAATTTTCTTATGAATAATTCCGTTATGCCTAGTTTTATTATAACTAACTTTATAATAAAACAAATAATTCTCTCCTTTAATTATGGAATAAATTTTATAAGAAATTTATAAACTTTCTTATTATGAAAAAAATCAATTCATAATTAATTTTATAAAATTAAAATAAATCATTTCATGAATCATTTTAATTTCCATAAAAAAGAATTTTTTTTATAAATTTATTTATATAAATTTCTTTATACAAATTTATTTATCCATAATTTATAAAACAAATCGCGCTAGATTTATTTTATTAATTAAACCAATTAAATTGGTTTATTCCCTTTTTAATGGCCGGCCAAACCAAGAGGGTGGACACCCTCTTTGGCCGGCCAAACCAAGCCGTTTCCATCGCGAATTAAACTCATTTAATTCACCCAATAAGCCTTCAAAAGACTTAGCCATTTTAAGTTTCCGTTGCGCCTCTGATTAACTCAGATTCGACTTATTTCTCTTGATCGGAAAATCTAATTTTCAACTCATTTTAAATCCCTCGGATTACTCGTAGTGCGTGTGACTAAATAGGCTTTCGATTTATGTTGGCCGTCTATAATCAACTAATCATAGAACGATCATGAGTGGCACCTAGTAGTACATCATGACCTCCAATTAATCGAAAGATCAACGGTTGACCTCAGAAGTAATTCTAAAATCCTTCAGCAGCTCTAATGAATCGTGCCCCATTCCCTTCACCACCTTATACCCACTTGGTTCAGGACATGGTCTGTTTGTGTCAATCCCCACTAGACTGACTACGTCACATCTAGCCCAAGTAGTGTCTTTCTCGTCCTTTGGATTTCTAATTACTCTCATGTATTTAAGAGACTTGCACTCTAAACATGATATACTCTGGCCAGAGGTTTTGAGTAACAATCCGACGATAGGCCTGGGTATACATCTCCTCGCAAGGAGTGGTGAATCCTTTGTAGGCTGTTCAAACATCTTCGGGCACTTCGGCTTATACCCAATCATCCTGGGTCCACACCTCCTTGGAGATGCTTGCTTAAGATGTTAAAGTATAAGTCTCCATGACCAAGATGACTTGAACACCGCAAGTCAAAGGAACATCGCACTTAAGCTGCAGTAAGAACTTCATTGACATATCTATATAGATAACCATATGAAGTCTTACAGCTAGTCACTCCAATGAACTAGTTCCCTTAACTAGCATCCATGTTTATCTCTGGACATCCCAATGTCACCAGCCAGTGAGAATCAGCTGATTAGAGAATAACCCATGCTAGTCTCAACAGAATTGACAGTGTCCGTTTTTATCAATTCATCGACTAGGGATATTTTCAACACTTCACATTTACACATTTAGAGATAATCACTAGTTGTGATCCCATCACAAATTCTCTTATGCTGTGAGTTATATTGCGGACATTCAGTAGATGAGTTTAAGATCCCAATCAAATACACAAACATGTATACTCAAATAGTGAATTATCATTTATTAAAATAAATGTTTACAATCATAAGGCGATTGCCTTAGGACACTTCTCTCATATCACTAACAAGTATTTCTCCTCTTTGTTCAGAAAAATTCAGCGAGGTACCTAATGCTGACTTTATTGGTTATGATGAATTTATTGATATACCTTGCGTAGAAACTTCTTGTGCAAATCCAATAGAGGTACCAAAAATTGATTTCATTGGTCGTAATGCATTATTTGATACATCTCTTGTAGATATGGGTTGCGAACAAATTTTAGAGGCACCTATAATTGATATTGTTTGTTATGATGAATGTCTTGATACATCATTTGTGAAAAATAATTATGAAAATTCTTTAGACGCACCCAGACTTGATCTTATTCATTGCTATGATATTCTTGAGACAGATTATGCAAAAATTGATTGTGAGAAATTTTTAGAAGAGCCTGAAATTGAAGTTGTTTATTGTGAAGAATCTCTTGTTATTTCTTATACCGAAATTGAATGTGAAAAACTTCTGGAGGTACCTGAGATTGATTTGATTGGCTGTGGAACATTTCTTGATATACCTTTGATGGATTTTGATTGTGAAAAATTTTTAGAAGAACCTAAAATTGAAGTTGTTTATTGTGAAGAATCTCTTGCTATATCTTATGCTGAAATTGAGTGTGAAAAAATTATGGAGGTACCAGAGATTGATTTTATTGACTGTGAAACTTTTCTTGATATATCTTATGTAGAAACTGCTTGTGAAAAATTTACTGAGGTACCCAAAATTGATTTTATTGGATGCGATGCATTTTTGGATACATTTTATGTAGAGATTGATGATATTGCACTTCTTTCTTACCCTGCACGCTTGAGGGAGGTCTTACATGATTTTGTAGGGTCCAGACGACTTTTGGAATGGGTGCTCCACCTAAATAGTCTCCGACCTCCTGGAAGATTTTCCAAAAAGAATAAAGAGGGAGGAGATGATCTTGCTTTGACTTATAACACTCCACCTCTGAAGTGGCTATTGTACTTAAATCATCTTCGGCCACCTGAACAGTTTATTGCAAAGTCTAAGTGTGGGGGAGGAATGCAAAATAAAATTGAGCAAATGAAGAAAATTTTTTCAGCTACCCCTACCCCTCCACTACCAAGATGGAGGTTATTTCTTGATAGACTCCGACCGCCAGAAATAAAGGGGAGTTTATTCTTTCTTGTTTTTTCTTTCATTGCATGTTTCATTTTTATGTTTTTTAGAAGTAGAATTTTCTTTTAAAAAGAATTCTTGCTAATAAATGCGTGAGTAGAGTAGAATGAATAAATAGACATTGTAAATACCATTTTATGTCTTTTGGCACTTTTCCTTAATGAGTAGGAATAAATGTATCCCTCTAGGTTGTCTTGATAACATTTTAGAGACTTTTGAAAACAAATTAAATTTGATTGTAAAACTTTAGATTTGAGCTCATGGATGAAATCTTGGATGCTTGAGTACTACTTGGCCATGGATTCTTGATTGAGGACTTGAGATGAATTATTTGTACCTAGTGAGGCTTAGCCTTATTTTTGTGACACATACATGTGATTGTACTCTAGAACTTGCTTAGGTTCTTTCAAAACCATATTTCAATGATTGGATCACATTTATAGAAGTGTATCATTTTGTTTCTTATCTCATATCAATTTTCATAAATTTCCCTTGTACTACTTCATATTTCTCATTTTCCCTACTTAATCTTCATATTGCTTCTAACTTTATTTTTCTAGGGACTTGTTAGTTTGGGGATGTTCTTTGATGTTATTTTGTCCGAGACGGACAAAAGATTAAGTGTGGGGGAGTGGCTAGTGTGATGGAAACATTTAAAAAAAAAGGGGTTCATTTCATTTTTTGAGTTGAAGTCAAAAAGTGCCAATTGGAGTGGAGCTTGGTATCAAGATAAATGGGAATTTAGTTGTGAATTGGAGGTGAAGTGGATTTTAAAAATCTGCAATGGGAAGAAATGGTACACGAAAAAAAAAGAAAAAAAAACTGTGCCATGAAAAATGTTGAAGTTAATGGATGTTTGTAGCACAAATGGTTTGGATTAAAAATTGGGAAGTAGGAATTATGGAAGCTTAAATTGGCAAAACTTTGCTAAAGTTTGGATAGAAGTTGTAAGCTTGAATTGTAGCAGAAAATCTGTGCAGAATTGAGGAACAAAAGTGGAAACAAGTGAAGGAAAAAAAAAATCTATGCAAAGGAAAAAATCAGAAATTTTGTGCCAAAGTGAAAAGAATGCTATGAAATTGTTTTGGCCACTCTTCTAGGAGCTGAGTTGCAGCTATATATTTCTGAAATCAGTGCAGGGGTTGCTGGAATTTGAAAAAAAAAACAGTTTGTATCAACTTGAAAGTTAGTGTGCCATGGATGGAACTTGAATTTGTTGAGCTGAAATTCTCAAGTGAAGCATGTGAACTTCCCACTGTTATTTGAGGCTAATTGTTCTGAGTAATCAAGGGAGTGCAAGGTCAAGAATGTGAGCTGGAAATGCAGTTGGAAAAGAGAAAAATCAGAAGTTAATTTGCCATAAGTCAGTTTGGTATCAAGAAGAGGCTGAAAATTTGGATTTTGTATCATTTGATTGCAAGTATTAACTGATGCTACTGGATTCGGGAAAGCTGACCGCATCATAAATAAAACAAGGAGAAGCTGCAGAAAAATCAGTGAGTTAGCAGCTAGAAAAAAAAATAGAAAAAAAGGAGAGAAGAAAACAGTTTGGAAAAAAACAAGGAAACAAAAGGAACAAGTTGGCACAATGAGTTGTTGGCACCATGAAATCAGTGGAGATATTCTTATCCGAATCAGAGCTTTGATCCATCATCATTCTGATGCCACTAGAGAAAAGAAAGAAAGAGGAAAAAGAATCAGGAAACAAAACAAAGAGCAAGATTGGCACGAAAGAGTGAATTGGCACAAAGGAATTAATAAAGTCTTCTCATACAATTTTAGAAGGGCATTGCAAAGACTCACACTACCACACTTTGGATTTCATTATGTGGACTGAAAGGAAGGCAAAGGGCATCAAAAATATCCTTAAGCATTCGAGTCTTCCATTCCATCAAATTTGCTATTTTCATGTCTTTTATTTCATTTCTACCATTTCATATGTCTTTCACTTTTGAATAAACTTTTATAGATGATTGATTCTAATCATGAATAATGGTAGAGAGTAGATAATAAGCAAGCTTATGGTAGTGCAAGAAGCATGTGTGTATGAGTGAGCTTCATTTTCATCATGTACTTAGAACTTAGGAAGAGAGCCACCAAAAGTTTTCCTTGAGAGGTTTAGTGAATGAAATTCATCTCAATGAATCATGAAGGTTGAATTTGTTAAGTTGTTGATTTAAGGACAAGATACTAATCCATAGAGCTTAGATTTTTGAGAATTAACAACCCTAGGTAATTTCTTTTCAATTGCTTCTACTTATGTTTGAGAAAACCTAAGGGATACATATTTAGTACTTTTCGCGAGACGCTCAAGCTTAAGTGTGGGGGAGTTGATAAGTATCATTTTATTGATCATTTCATATGCTTAAATCTGTGTTTGACCCATATTTTACTTGTGTAATTGTGGATTTACCCTAGGTTTTAGGATTTATACTCTTTTTGGACTTAATTGCAAATTTTAATATATTTGAGTTGTTTTGTCACTAAATTTTTGATCTACTTTTGTAGGCTTGGAGGAATCATGGACCTAGGTCAGGTTGGGTCAAATGTTGAGTCAAAAGTGGACTAGATCAAGTGATCAAGCGTCGACTCATTTGGACCGTCCGATGCAAGAACGGTTAGATCTAGACCATCTGAGAACTTCTGATTAATCCGAGATGGGGTTAAGGCTAATCGAGCGATCAGATCAAGATCTGAAGGTTTCAGCTCAATCGGAGATCATCTAGCCATTGGATCACGATCAGAGGGATCTAGACCATCCATTCAAAGATCAGCTTGATCCGAGCCATCCACTACAAATCTGGAAGATCCGAGCTACCACGAGGATGATCCTGACCTCTAATCAAGATCTGGAAAATTTGAATCAAATCGGATGAGCGCTGGATGATCTGAGCCGTCCATTGATTAACTACTTAAACAGCCTCCCCTGTTCAGATCTGATGTCGCGTCTTCGCAGTTCTTCAGCTCATTTCTTCATTTCTTCACGGTTTTTCTTGCGATTTTCTTCAGTGAAGGCGTGGCCAACTCGATCACGATCTTGGAGCAAGATCTGGATCTTTGGAAGAAGGCTTCAGTAGAGATTCAAGCTCAGAATTGCCTTAGAGCAGAGTTGCGTGAGGGTTTCAGCAACTTCTGCAATCTGATCGATTCAATCGTGATCACGTGCCATTTTCTTCAATTGGATCTTACTGGAGGGTCCTCTGGTATTATTTGATGATCATCCAATCATCATCAAACCTCGGAATCGCGAGATCGAGGAGATCGGATTGGGTTTATCCAGCTGAGTGCAAATTTTGAGCAGATCTGAAGTTGGAGCAATTTTTCCATTGATTTGCGAGTTGAAGGGGTTCTTGGCTTGCCCTTGCGTGACGAACAAGGAGGTCTTGATACAAGTGAAGGATCGAGATTTAGTTTATGGTTGTATTTCTGTTTCCTTAGCTGTAATTTCAGTTTCAGCAATTCATTTCTGTTCTGTTTTTCGTATCAGTTACTTTAGCTTCAATCTCTGAATTGTTCTGCTGTAATTAGGTTTAATTCTTCGAAGTTAGCAGTTAGATAATTCGTTTAGTTAACATTTGTCTCAATTTCAGTTCGTTCCCTGAATTTGTTTCTTGCGTATCAATTTTGTAGCTAAGTATCAGTCATTTTTCTTGTGCATCTGCTGTAGTTTCTGAATTCTGTGTCAATTTTATTGGATCGTTTCTTGCAGTTGGTAGCTTTCCGAATCTGCATTTTAGATAGCTAAATAGTTTGTGTAATGAATGATTGAAATTGGATCAGTTTACTTTGTATTGATTCAATTCTGAAACTTAGTTTAAATTCTGTATTTTTGTATCAATTTGGTTGCGTATCAGTGTTTGTCTTTGGCCTGAGTTTCATATCAAGTTAGTTTCTTCCCACCTTCTGAATTCTTATTGTAGGTTGTATCGTTTACGAGCATTTCCATTTAGTTTCTGCAGTAACTTCCAGTTTTGATCTGCACATTAGTTAAATTCTGCATACCAACTTAATTCTTTGCAAAGTCAGTGTTAAGTCTGCATGTCTCAGTTTTTAGCTTCTTAAGTTGTATCGAGCAGCCTTTAGATCTCTTATATTTTGTTTGAACATTAGATTGTGCACTCGAATTAGCTTGATCTGTGAGTTTAATTTCTGCAATCTGAAATAATTCTGCAATTTGGCACATTGATTCTGCATTTCTATTTCTGAATTGTTCTGCTCTTGTTCTGAAATTGTTTGTTTCAGTTTTGATTATCATTTACTGATAGTTTGATTTCCAAGCTAAATTGATAAGTTTTGATTCAGAATTCATCAGTAATTAGCTCTGCATTTAGGATCAACCTTCGGTACAAGAGTTCTACCTTTTCGTATCAAAGTTGATTTAATTCCTTCACTTTGTATCAAAGGCAGCTTTGGCATTGATAGGCATCAAGTTAATTGAACTGTTTTGGTGAGCCATGATGTTTGAAACCAATTAGTCTTGCATTCGGAAATTTCTGAATTTTCTTATTCATGCTTGCATTTGCTTGTTCTAGAAGTTTGTAGCTAGCTGGTGTTTGTTTGTCTTAAGTTTGAAATCTAAAGCAAGTTGTTCTTTTGCATTAATCTCAATCGAAAAGGGTTAACCTTGTTTGATCCATTTACTTAGCATTTGGCTGCTATTAAATTCAAATTGGTTTCCCAAAAGATAGTTAAGACCCTTGGTTGCTTAGGTTTCCAATTGTTTGATGTCATTAGTTGCCTTATACTTTGTTTAGCTCACTTAGTCAAGTTTATTACATTTTCTTGCGCTTTCATTGCCTTTTCATTGCATTGTTATTTTTATTTGCAAACAAATCCCAGATTTTATTTGAAACCCCAAAAACATCGACGACACATAACTCGAGCACGAATCGAACAATTTGAACTAGTCCTTGGAAAAATACGACCTGTGGCCCCTTTACTACGCCTTTCTTCTTTGATTGCTAAAAGGGTTTCCAGCTTATAAATATCTAAATTTTCGTGACAGCTTTTGGGCCCATCAGGTACCCGCCTTGTTTAAGTTGTCGGATCACGCTGATCGCTTGGTGCATCAGCACGGCCCGAAATCGCTTGGAGATCTCGTCAAAATGGGTCTTGGAGTTGATACACTCGAGCCTATGTGCCTCCAATCGACCAACTTCTGCCTCTTTGTAAGAGCATAGCTCCACCTGCTCTGCCCGAGCTGCCTCCCACTCGGCTTTATCCTTCATCAGCCGCTCGAGTTCTTCCTTTTGGTCTTGTAAGGATCGATCCTTGGAGGAGAGCTCAGCAGACAGCTCGGTTATCCTCTCTGCCTGGGTCGAGGCCTCAGCGTCCTTGGTTTCTAGTTGGGCCTTGAGGGAATTAGCGGTTGCAGACGCCGCGTGTAGCTGGGCCTCCGTTTCGGTCAGCTTATCCTGGGTCTTCGCCTGTAGACCCCAGGCCTTCCGCTCATTATGCTTCACGGCGGAGATCCTGACCGTCTGAGACGCAGCCAGGTTTACCGTCTCAACCTGACCGCGAATGGTTTCCAGTTGCCCTTCAGAACAAGCCAATCGGTCCTGCAGGGTTTGGACCTCGACTCGCAGGTCGTTCAGAGTGGGTTCGTCAGAGACGAGCTGAGTATGCCTCAGATGAGTCTCCAAACGTTCTACCTTCCTCTCGGCCTCCTCCCGGGCCGAGACGTGAGTCAGGAGTGCCATAGCAAAGCCATGGCAGGATCCCAATAACTGCGAAACAGGAGCCCACCTTGAGGGCAGGAAACAAAATACTCAATGAGGAACAGGATTAAGCCCATGTTTACCTGAGTGGTTTTGAGGAAGAAGTCGTCGGCGTTACTACGAGCACCCCAAAAGTGTAACTCCTCGAGTCCTTGGGTGTAACGGTCGGCTACCGACCCATACATGCGGATGTCTTGGTGTCGGTCGGGTAGCTCACCCGACGGCACCCTCAGATGACAATCGGACAAAGTGGGCACCAGAAGGTGCATCATTGGACGGTCGACGTGTTCCCCAGTAGATGGGGTTCCCGACCTCTCGGGTAGTGACCGGTTAGAAGCAGCAGGGGAGACGGGGAGGTCGGCCACAGATGTAATGACGGGTGGATTGGCAGCGGGGTCAGCAGCGGGTATGATGGCAGAGGGACCCGCAATAGGGGCAGCAGCAGGAACAATGGCTGTGGAGGTAGGAGAAGTTCCCGAGCTGGGAATCATTTTCTTCTTCTTCTTCTTCTTCTTCTCTAGGCATTTGCTGGAAGAAGGATGGGATGAACCCATTGTCGGGGAGGACGCTCAGCGATGTTTGGAAGGAGTAAGTTGCTTGGCAGCTATGGGTCGCGCCGTCTCAGAAGTAGCGGGCGCTGACTCCTGGACGGTCGGAGTCAGGTTTGCCGAGGCGCCCTCTGCCGGGGCACCTCCCCTTGTCGCCAGCTCGGCAGTAATCCGGGTCTGCAGCTCAGCCTCATCTAGTCTGAAGCCTTCCTTCAGAGATGCGGACAACATCGTAGGGACTTCAAGAATCACATGAGCTCAGTCAGAATTAAAAAAGGGCGCAAGGAAGATATCATAATGCTTACCGACTACGGACAACGAGGGGGTCGGCATGGGGCTGAGACCGAAGGCGGAAAGAATCTCCTCCCTCAGCAGGTGCCCTCCATAAAAGTGCCTACCTTCTAGCTCGGTCGTGACTGACTGATAGGCTGCGGAGGTGCGATAGTTTTTGGGAAGGGGATCGGAGGCAGGAAGCTCCTCGACCCAGGCTATGTGCCAGCTCGGGGCCGAGGTGGGCTTAATGAAAAAGTGGCGCTCTTTCCATTCCTTATTGGAAGAGGGGAGTTTCAGGAGGAAAGAAGCTTTAACTCGGGCTTGGAAGAAGAAGTCGCCCAACTCTTGTTGTTTGGGGTAGAAGAAGTAATGGAAGTGCTCGGTGCTCGGGCTGTAGGGGAATCTTGTATAGGGTAAAAATAATGGCCGAGCCACACATCAGACGTATGGCGTTCGGGGCCAATTGAGGTAAAGGAATATGGAAGTATTCCTAAATAGAGGAGAGGAAAGGATGGATGGGGAATCGGAGACCGGCTTGCAGGTGGTCCCGAGACAAGGTGAGATAGGCCGAGGAGCAGAGTTGGGTTAATCGGTTGATTTAGGCAAATGCATTTGGTGGTCGGAGGGGATTAGGAAGTCCGACCAGATTTGCTCTAGGTCGTGTGTAGTAAGATCAGTTACCATGGTCGAATACCATGGTGGAGAAGGGGAAGAGGATGAAGAAGGAGAGGCCATTAGATAAGAAAGAGAGAAGAAACTAACCGAAGAAAAGAACCGCTGGAGAAGAAGGTTAGAGTGGAAAGGTCGCTGAAACCCTAACAGAGCTCAAATCTACAAGAGGATGAGGTTGAGGTGAAGGCGCAATGGTGAGGATGGCAGGGCGAAAAGCCTATTTATAGGGTTAGAAGAGCAACACCAGTCGTCCGATGGCGAGTGGGGAGAAGCGCAAGACCGCGCCGAGACCGTCTGATTCGGCTTGGATAGTTCTCGATATGGCAGATCACACATGTGGGGCGAACATTCGCGAAGAGGGATGGCATATCCCTCGACACACGGGCACAAAGGGCTTGGGGATGCGAGTCCCGGGCCATTAAGGCTACAATTAAAGAGAAGATGCGCAATGATTTCGCGGAAAGGAGACGAAAAAGGTTTTCGAAGAGACTGGTTGCCTAGTAGACGGTTCATCTATGCAAGGCCAATCAGGACAGCTGACCACAAAACCTGATCACTCGGGTGCGCCAGGCTCGAGCCAGAGTCAGGGTCTAGTCAGTCGGACGGTGTGCCTCCTTCGACTAGACTTGAGGGGGATGCTTATGATCCAGGCCAGCTTACGTGTAGCCTGGCCCGGCAGCCTGGCGCCCAGTCAAAAGGAAAATGGGTTAATGGGCTGGAGAGGCCCATAGCATGGGCGTCACTCAGATCCAGGTCCCCGATCGGACGCGTGGCGGCCCACGCTCCCCAGGATCGGCCTGATCGGTGCTCAGACGCTCATACTCCAATACCCCTCTAGGTTTGGCTCCCCGCCGACGCGTGGCGGACCATGCTCCGGGGGTAAGCCAGAGCCAGAGAGGGTGCTAATCGATATATCGTTACTCGGTGCCCTAGTCAGCACGTTCGTCGCCGGCCCTCAGTCGGCCTCGTTACTCAGTGCCCCAGTCGGCACCTTCGTTACCAGCCCTCAGTCGACCTCGTTACTCAGTGCCCCAGTCGGCACCTTCATCACTGGCCCTCAGTCGGCCACGTTACTCAGTGCCCCACTTGGCACCTTCGTCACCAACCCTCAGTCAGCCGCGTTACTCAGTGCCCCAGTCGACACCTTCGTCACCGACCCTCAATCGGCCTCATTACTCAGTGCCCCTAGGCGGCGCTCTCCTTCTAAAGGTCCTCAGTTGACCCTAGCATACAGAACAACCACTCCCTGACATCCGACTACCAGAAGCAGTACGGGGTCGGAGCACGACTGGTGCCACCCTGGCCCAAACGATGGATATTCCGCTGATGGCTTGATCTTCCTGCCATACCCTGCCCCCCCCCCCTCCGTACTACGACCACATACACTCATGTTAGGCCGAGCGGTGCCTAAAGGCGTCAGCCATTAAGTTGACAGTGCCCCTTTCCTTAACTCAGTATGCACTACTTTATCCTGCCACCTTTAGGCATGCATCACCTTGTCCTCACTATATGGCAACAGGTGGCAGGTGGGGCAGGAGTTGTTTGCTTCCCCAGCTATATAAGCCCCATCACTCCGCATCTCTCAGATACGCGCAATAGTGCATTGTTCACTGTTCTATTGCTTTCCATTTGCTTGTCGTCGAGTACTGACTTGACCGTCGGAGTGCCTGGCCGGGGACTTTTCCTGGCGGGTTCTAACGGTCTCTGTCTTGTAGGGGAGGAGCGAACCAGCTTAGCAGTCAGCCTCATCATTTTCATGCCCTTCGGAGGACCATCTCACCGCAGGGGCGTCCACCTCGCTTCGCGACAGGATCAGATATAATAGATGGTGTTTGTTGCTGACTTGTATCTCCTCAGTATTTGACTTAGTCGATTTACGACCATCGGATCTTCCGCGAGGTTGCTTTCGGAGGAAGCAAACTGATTGGTTTACGTCGAGGCTAGTGTTCGACACTATCTCTGTAAAATGATATTGCTCCGCTACTGGTGTTCACGGATAGCAGTAATTCGTTTCCAAGATACAACGACGTCGTCTCGGAATAGTAGCACTTCAAATTCCGAGACCGGTGAACCTTTCCGTAGACTTCTTGGACTCTCGATGTAGAAGATGGATGAGTGCAAATGCTTTTAGATTGTAATGCTTGAATGAATGAAATGATCAAGTGAAGGGATTTATTTATATTGAGTAAAGAGGTAAGTATCCTTTGGTTCGAACAGATCTGGACCGTTCATAACAAAAGGGTATAACCCTTTAAAGGTCTTTTAATCTCGTCCCTTGATCTGAAGAGTAATAACTCTTCAGATCCCATCTTGATCTCAGCCGCCAGATTAGAACATTTAATCCGACGCCTCAGATCCATCCTCCCTCTTCACAATCAGATTTGAATCCGACGCTCCAGATCGTACCTGCCTGCGATCTGTCCAGATCTTTGATTCGACGCTCTAGATCGCACCTTCCTACGATTTGTCCAGATCTTTGATCCAACGGCCACCATCTGTTCTCCTAATCCAGTCATCGTTCTCTACATAGTCACGTGCCACATAGGCACTGCCTCATCACCGACATGCCACGTGGCGCCTACCTGATCATGACACGTCACACCGACATGCCACGTGGCGTCACCTGATCACGACATGTCATCGCCACGGGGAGCATAAATTAAAGCTCCTTGCGACAATGCGAAGTGCAAAGTGCGCCAACAAAGCGCCCATTGCGCGCGTGCCAGCGTACACACGTGGCGGGTGGCGGGCTCACAGGTGCGAGCACCTGCTCGCCCAAGGGTAGAGACCTCCTGTGCTTTTGTATTAATAACATTAGTGCAGGAACACATATAAGGAAACACTGGCTCTCGCCGGTTAGCAATGTGGGACTAAAGGCCCATCTTTTTCCTTAATGTTCATTTGAGCGTATTTTGAACAATTAATTTCTCATTCACCCTTAATCAGTTTTGAGCAAATAAATAGTTTAGATTTATCTACGTGAAACGTAGATTTCGATTTTAAAGTTAAACTTGACTTTCAACAATCGATGACATCAAAATTTTACTTTGCAAAATCGTATCCAACAATCCCCCACATGAATGGAAATTAATGCATGTATTGCATGTATGCATGCTGACACTTTACAAGAGTCCAATCGATAAGTCAATGCATCAGGAAAGGTAGCTTGTGGCTTTGAACCTTCCGTAGTGGAATGCTATCAAGCATACTAGGTTGCGCAGTGAACGTGATGTCTTGAACTGCTCAGCTGTTGGTGTATACTAAGACAATAACACCCACACATAGACTTATCTCACCCACTTTTGGTTCTCATGGTTGGTTCTGTTTCGGCCATGGACACCATCTTGGATTCATGAGTGTTTCATTGAAGCGGCCTATCTTCACACTCACATAGGTGATACTTCTATCAAGAGTATCCTACCATACTCCACCTTAAAGGTATAGAAGTCATTAAAAGCGTAAGCTTATCCTCACTACATGTGGTAGGACAGCACCAAATCATCCTACGATTGGGATAGTAGAGATAATTATTTCTCTTATGCTGTTACACACTTCTGTAACTTCGTTGTCCCATTGAACCAAGATCTTGGGATCTCCAGTCAACAAGGTTGGGTTACCGCTACAGTCGTTTTTAGTTGTAGATTTTCAATCTCATTCCTCTTGATGAGCAGTATACTTGATCTGCGAAATTATCCTTAGATTTGACATAATCGATTGCAATCACTCCGTTTGAGATCAACTGCCTAATGGTATTATGTCGACGACGTATATGTCGTGACTTACCATTATACATACTATTCTATAC
The DNA here is from genome assembly GCA_024364735.1 of Boesenbergia rotunda. NCBI lineage: Eukaryota > Viridiplantae > Streptophyta > Magnoliopsida > Zingiberales > Zingiberaceae > Boesenbergia > Boesenbergia rotunda. The sequence continues at coordinate 271,247 of JAGFNQ010005416.1, read as the reverse complement.
GCTTTGAATTGCCGATTGACTATCACAATGGTTAAGTACAGCGGGCACAGGTTTTGTCCAGCTCGGAATATCTTCCAAGAAATCCGCAGTCATTCAGCTTCTTCAGCTGCTTTGCCAAGTGCTATAAACTCGAATTCCATTGTTGACCGAGCTATGCATGTCTGCTTAGTGGATTTCCAAGATACTGCTCCCCCACCGATCGTGAATACATATCCAATAGTGGATTTAGAGTCTTTTGTATCGGAGATCCAATTAACATCACAATATCCCTCCAAGATTACGGGATACCTTCCGTAATGTAATCCGTAGTTTATAGTATATTTTAAATATCTAAGAACTCGCATCAGTGCTTTCCAATGGGTGTCATTTGGATTGCTCGTAAAACGACTCAGTTTGTTGACCACACAGGTAATATCCGGACGAGTACAGTTTATGAGATACATTAAACTGTCAATTATCCGGGAATTTTCCAATTGCGATATGGGTTCACCATAGTTTTTCGCTAAGTGTTGACTTAGATCCATAGGTGTTTTTACAGTAGAGAGATCGTATGCATTGAATCTTTTCAATACTGACTCTATATAATGGGATTGTGTTAAAACTATCCCATCGGACGTCCTGAGAATTTTTATTCCCAATATGACATCTGCTAGACCCATATCTTTCATGTCGAAACTATTGGTCAACATTTTCTTAGTACTCATGATGATATCATGATTACTTCCCATTATGAGCATGTCATCTACGTATAGACAGACGATTACATAGCTCTCAGGTGTGCTTTTGACATAAATGCATTTGTCACATTCATTTATTCTGAATTCGTTTGACAGCATTATTTTGTCAAATTTTTTATGTCATTGCTTTGGCGCTTGTTTAAGTCCATACAACGACTTAACAAGTCAACACACCTTTCCCTCAGTTCCAGGAGCTATGAACCCCTCGGGTTTCTCCATGTAGATTTCTTCTTCCAATTCACCATTTAAGAACGCAGTCTTAACATCCATTTGATATATTTCAAGGTCATACAATGCTGCAATGGTTATCAGCACTCATATGGACGTAATTCTTATCACCGGTGAGTAGGTATCGAAGTAATCAAGGCCTTCCTGTTGCTTGTACCCTTTAGCTACAAGTCTGGCCTTATACTTGTCAACCGATCCATCAGTTTTATACTTGCGTTTTAGTATCTACTTACAACCTAATGGTTTAGTACCAGAAGGAAGGTCTACTAATTCCCAAGTATGGTTATTCATGATGGACTCAATTTCACTATTGACAGCTTCTTTCCACAATGGGGCGTCGGGACCAGAAAAAGCTTCGCTTAGTGTTCTTGGGTCCATTTCTGACATGAATGTCATGAATGATGATGCAGTCTGGCCCGGTTGTTGTTTTGGTGTTTGACAATGATTTAAGTTTGGTTGAGTGAATTTGGGTTAAAGTCCTGGTCGGGGACTGGGCATGAAACCCTGGTGAGTGAAGCCAGGTCCTAGCTTGTGAAGCTAGGTTGAAATCCCGGTGAGTGAAGCCGGGTCCTGGTGAGTGAAGCCAGGTGATGAAAATCCCGGTGAGTGAAGCCGGGTCCTGGTGAGTGAAGCCAGGTGATGGAAATCCCGGTGAGTGAAGTCGGGTCCTGGTGAGTGAAGCCAGGTGATGGAAATCCCGGTGAGTGAAACCGGGTCCTGGTGAGTGAAGCCAGGTGTTGGAAAAGTCCTAATTCGGAAGAGGTGGGTGAAAAGTCCTAGCTTGGAGGGCTAGGTGAAAAGTCCTAACTTGGAGGGTTAGGTGAAAATTCCCATCTTGGAGGGTTAGGTGAAAAAGTCCTGGCTTAAAGGGTCAGGTCCTAGCTTGGAGGGCTAGGTTTGGAAAAGTCCTAATTCGGAAGGGTTGGGTGAAAAGTCCTAGCATGGAGGGCTAGGTGAAAAGTCCTAACTTGGAGGGTTAGGTGAAAATTCCCAACTTGGAGGGTTAGGTGAAAAATCCTTAGCTTGGAGGGCTAAGGTGGATGAAACCCTAGCTTGGAGGGCTAGGTTTGAGTCCCTGGATCGGTCTGGTGATTGATCAGGGAGTTGACACGGTGCTCCTTCATGGATCGGTCTGGTGACCGATCCAGCGATGACTGATCGATCTAGTGACCGATCAGGGAGTATGTGTTTCACTCACTGAACGGCTCCTGATCGGTCCGGTGACCGATCAGCGAGCACTCAGTGAGTTGGGTTCCCCTACTGATCAGGTTCTGAACGGTCTGGTGACCGATCAAAGACTTAGGATTTAATCAGACCTGGACCGATCAGGATGAAGCCTGATTGGTTTGGGAGTGGCCTGATTGGTCTGGTGACCGATCAGGCTGGAGCCTGATTGGTCTGGGGACCGATCTGGAGTGTGCAGCAGATTGTTGGATAGGTCTGGGGACCAATCAGGAGTATGCAGAAGACTTCTGGATCGGTCTGGTGACCGATCAGGCTCCTCCCTGATCGGTCTGGGGACCGATCAGGAGCAGAACTTTAATTCAAATAAGCTGTCAGAAGCTCTGATCGCGTCTGTTTTCACTGCCGATTCTCTGCTACTTGTTGATTTCTTTTTGATATGCATTGCTAAGCCTCTGTTGGAGTGTGCAGGTGATAGCAGGTGATTCAAACACTCAAGGAGGGTCAATGGGAGGCTTTCCTTGGAGCAGGTTTGTTTGTTTCTCCTTCTTTGGTTTCAATGGCGACTGGAGCAGCTGGCGACTGACGGAGACTCAGCTGGAGAGGAGGTCTTCAATGGACTGAGTGCTCAGGAAGGTCAGTGGGTTCAGGTTGGCTCAGTGGATGCTGATGAAGCTTGCGATGGTGAGAGGGAGCTTAAGAGACAAAGCTGGATGCAGAGGAGCTGAGGCGAACAAGACAGAAACTTGGGAAGTTTGGCTGGGCTGTGTTCGTGCTCTCTGTTGCTTTGTGCTTGAGCGATCTTGTTGCATTCCTGTGAGAGCTTTGTGAGTGTTCCTTCTTGTGTGGTCTCCTGTACTCAAGTTCCATCATCCGTGAGATCTGTGGAGAGGTTTCTCCACCGAGAAGGAGGCTTTATCTTATCCGGTGTTCACCGGGGCTTGATCTGCCGACGATCAAGGGATCGCCCAACTTACGGGCACGCCAATGAGTAGGGGCAAGTTATCCCCGAACCTTGTATATCGAGGTGTTAGCGTCGGTTTGCTTTCCTTTGCTTTGGGTTGTTGTTTTTAGTTTTCTGTTTCTGCATTTGCTTCCGCTGCCTAACTCTGAAGTGCAGAATAGATTTGAAAAGCTCAAAAGTTTTGTGTCCGACTAGATTCACCCCCCCCCTCTAGCCATCCGGGTTCCAACAAGTGGTATCAGAGCTTGGGGCTCTGTTCAAGGCTTAACATCCGAGAGCTTACAACAAGATGGCTGGAAGAGAAGGAATGAACACAAACCGACCTCCACTCTTCGACGGCACAAATTTTCAATATTGGAAATCGAAGATGGAGTTTTATTTGAAGACAAACATGAGCATATGGTTCTCGGTCAAAGAAGGTTTCATCCCTCCAAGAGATGTTGAAGGAAAAGATCTCGATTTCTCAAGTTGGTCGGCTGAGCAAATAAGAAAGAGTGAAGCAAATGCCAAAGCGATAGTCACTTTGCAATGCGGGTTGACCAAGGAGGAGTTGATCAAGATGGGTCCTTTTACAAGTGCTAAAGATCTTTGGAACAAAATCATTGAGCTCCACGAAGGAACTCAAGACACC
>JAGFNQ010005416.1:227964-265306 GCA_024364735.1 Boesenbergia rotunda | reverse complement strand
GGCCGTCAACTTCTCTCAGGACCTTTGCAGCATCCTCTGGGAAAACAGGATTGATAAAACAACCAGTTCCGATTTCAAAAACCTCCTGTGACGCTCAAGTGTGGTAACAATCTGGAAAAACCAGTGCACAAAAGGTGCACAAGAGGATGGTAAATTGGGCGGCGCTGCTTGAATCATGAAGTTGTATGGCGGGTCATTCAAACTGCTTGGACAACTTCTCCAGCACAACTTTCAACAACCCCGCCAAGATCCACTGCCTGCCAAGAAGAGCAATTGTCACAACAATGTAAACCTAAATCATTGGATTTGAGATGCGTAGATGTGTACATATGCATTTAATGTCAAGCCTACAAGCATGGATTTGAGACAGCAGCTAGGCTGATATCAAGCCATATTTCATTAACTTCACAGGAGAAAAACACAGCTAAAAATAATGTGTAGCAACCCATGGTAAAAGCTGAGTTCCAAATTTCCAATACTGGGCTTGGGCTCAAGAAAGAAAGATTTTTTAATAACCACAATTGCATACAAATAATCACAATCAAAAACATAAAAGAGATCATTAGAATGCACTAAAAATACAGATAGAATACTCGTTTGGGTCTGATGTTTTTCAAACTGTGCAAGTGGCAGCATAAGTAACCGTAATGAAGCCATACAGTCCACTTTCTTGATGCAATAGATCTAGTCTTAACTGAAAAATCAGTAAGATGTAAATTTCAGAGGCAACAATAAATTTAATGTCTTTGTAATTCATAATATACAATTACAACATTTCTACAGAAAACAATTGGCTGCTAAAATGATTAAAATGATGTGAAATAGGCTTGTACACTCGCTAATGGACTATCAAAAGGAAAACCATATGTTCTAGCTGTTAATGCAGTCTGGCCCTGATTGTTGTTTTGGTGTTGACACCGATTTTAGTTTAGGTTGATTATGATTCTGATTATGATGATGATTAAGTCCTGATCAGTGATTAGACACGGGTTGATTGAAATCCTAACCTGGAGGGTTAGGTGTGAGAAATCCTGGTGAGTGAAGCCGAGTCCTGGTGAGTGAAGCCAGGTGTTGGAAATCCTGGTGAGTGAAGCCGGGTCCTGGTGAGTGAAGCCAGGTGTTGGAAATCCCGGTGAGTGAAGTCAGGTGTTGAAAAGTCCTAATTCGGAAGAGGTGGGTGAAAAGTCCTAGCTTGGAGGGCTAGGTGAAAAGTCCTAGCTTGGAGGGCTAGGTGAAAAGTCCTAACTTGGAGGGTTAGGTGCAAATTCCCATCTTGGAGAATTAGATGAAAAAGTCCTGGCTTGGAGGGTCAGGTGCCTAGCTTGGAGGGCTAAGGTGGATGAATCCCTAGCTTGGAAGGCTAGGTCTGCGTCCCTGGATCGGTCTGGTGACCGATCAGGGAGTTGGCACGCTGTTCCTTCGTGGATCGGTCTGGTGACCGATCCAGCGATGTCTGATCGGTCTGGTGACCGATCAGGGAGTGTGTGTTTCACTCACTGCACAGCTCCTGATCGGTTTGGAGACCGATCAGGGAGCGAACAGTAAGTTGAGTTCCCTTGCTAATCAGGTCCAGAACGGTCCGGTGACCGATCAGAGACTTAGGTTTTGATTAAAGAATCACTGTTCACTCAAGTCTGATTGGTCTGGTAACCGATCAGGCTCCAGCCTGATTGGTCTGGGGACCAATCAGAAGTGTGCAGAAGACTGCTGGATCGGTCTGGTGACCGATCAGGCTCCTCCCTGATCGGTCTGGGGACCGATCAGGAGCAGAACTTTAATTCAAATAAGCTGTCAGAAGCTCTGATCGCGTCTGTTTTCACTGCCGATTCTTTGCTACTTGTTGATTTCTTTTTGATATGCATTGTTAAGCCTCTGTTGGAGTGTGCAGGTGATAGTAGGTGATTCAAACACTCAAGGAGGGTCAATGGGAAGCTTTCCTTGGAGCAGGTTTGTTTGTTTCTTCTTCTCAGGTTTCAACGACAACTGGAGCAGCTGGCGACTGACGGAGACTCAGCTGGAGAGGAGGTCTTCAGTGGACTGAGTGCTCAGGAAGGTCAGTGGGTTCAGGCTGGCTCAGTTGATGCTGATGAAGCTTGCGATGGTGAGAGGGAGCTTAAGAGACAAAGCTGGATGCAGAGGAGCGGAGCGAACAAGACAGAAAACTTGGGAAGTTTTGGCTGGGCTGTGTTCGTGCTCTCTGTTGCTTTGTGCTTGAGCGATCTTGTTGCATTCCTGTGAGAGCTTTGTGAGTGTTCCTTCTTGTGTGATCTCCTGTACTCAAGTTCCATCATCCGTGAGATCTATGGAGAGGTTTCTCCACCGAGAAGGAGGCTCTATCTTATCCGGTGTTCACCGGGGCTTGATCTGCCGACGATCAAGGGATCACCCACCTTACGGGCACGCCAAGGAGTAGGGGCAAGTTATCCCCGAACCTTGTATATCGTGGTGTTAGCGTTGGTTTGATTCATTTCTCTGTTTTATTCTTCCTGTTGCATTTTGTTTCCGCTGCTACTAATCTGATCACAGGAAGAAAGTTCAAACAAGAGGGGGTGATTTAAGTGTCTGGCTATATTCACCCCCCCCCTCCTCTATAGCCATCCGGGTTCCAACACTAGCAACAATCTCAGGACAAAAATATTGCTATACTTGAAGATGTTAGGTTTTTAATTACCAGATCCACTTTCTCTGGATAGTTTCCAGACCACAAGTAAATGGTGGCAAAAGGTGATTCGCTCGCTCCCAGCGCCCCCGCCAACCCGTCCCAGGGCCAACACGGAAGAGGTAAATCACAGCGGCTACTAGCCCGGATGCCGTGGTTAGCGCGTGTGGAGGGCGGGCACACTGGTTCCAGACCACAAGTAAATGCCCATAGAGATAGATGCTTGTGGATACTGCAGGTTAGTATAAGCTTCCCAGTATTTTCTAGACAGCCAGTCCATCCTCCCTAGCTGCATTGCAACCTACTACTAGGGACTGTCACAAACATTCCCGCATTGCCAGATGTAGAAGTTAATAGGTTCCCACCAGAATTAAAAATATACACTTCAGTAGAAACAATGCATCTGAACCTTGCTTCCATGTCTTGTCTAGATGATCCGACCTATTCTCCCATGCTGAATCTTAGCCTAACCATCAATGACTGTCACAAATGCTCCCAAAAAGTATGACAAACTTAACAGGTTCTCACCAGAATCACCAATATGTTACTATTATTACACTTATAGAAGATACAATGCACTGTGGTAAGATCTGTTTTACTGCTAGGTCCTTTACCGTACGAAAAGATGACACAAATTCATAAATTTTCTATATTAATACATTGAAGTGGGCACTACTTTCTTTTTTTCTTGCCACTTCTGTAAAGCCTCTCAACTTCTTAACCTTTAAGGAAGCTTGTCAAGAACCTACTATAAGCTTCTCCAAGCTTGTTCCAAAGCAATTAAGTGTAAAATTTACATAAAGCCCAAGCAGCATGATCCTTGAAGAATTAAGATCAGCTAATGGTGACTAAGAGTGCAATACACGAAGGACAGATCCCCTATGAATATAAAGCTATCATGTAGCAATTGCGGAATGTTGTTTTCATAATTCAACAAATGAACCTCAAACACCATGTAAACGACAACTCATGGGTCAAGATGAATTTAATCAAAGTTAATGACTTGTCGCATAAAGCCAACATGCCAAATCGAAAGAGGAAAAAGTCAATCAAAACCAAGGATAAAGATGTTTCATATGAATTACATATGTGATCCTTATGAGAAAAGCAGAGGCCTAGTACGATCCCCAGATATCCTATCCACTAAATCTCTATCCTCCTGCTATGAGAATCACAAATCTCAATAAGCAATTTAGAAGTTGATAAACAAAAACAACATATGGATAAAGAATATATATAAAAAAATCTTACTTTTTCATGATCAATTTCATGGAAATGAACAGTGTGGCCTCGAGGCACTATCCACACCTCAAAAGCATATGAAGCTGCAAAGGGAACAATCGCAAAATAATGGATTGTTTCAGCAACCAATAGATCGTTGGAAAGAACTTCACATAGACTGCATTTCCCAGTCATATCATAGAACTTCTTCATGCTATCAAGGCGGGTAGAAACCAAAGGAGGAACAAGTGGAAGGCCCACGATCTGACTGTGAGAATGGGCCATTGATGCTCCTGCTGAAGCACCATAGTTCTTGAACACCTTTTTTTTTTGCATGATTCCATAAAAAAAAATATTAGTTCAGACGATAACAACAAGAAGAAGAGACTGAAAATACAAAAGTAACGACATTAAATTACCAAATTTGAGGCGAGTTGACTATCCATAAATAGTCCAATTTTCAAGATATGAACGTTGAGAAACATATATGTTTACTTTTATTAGGGAGAAAAAAAAAACAAAACCTTATCAGATATATATGTTAGCTAATCGGACTTGAATTCACTGAATTCTCTGGCTATAAATGTCTACGAAGAAAACAATTTATTTGAGAATATTTCTTTTGTACGCAACATAAACAGGCAAAATTGGTAAATTTCCAGCGACTTCTAGCTATCTACCTGAACGTACTTAATCGATTCGAGGCATGCCAGCTGCAAGATCCGCTGCTTGTGGGCAAGCAGCACCTGGCCAATCTCCTCAGGGGAGAGATCAGGAAGGTGGACGGAGTGATCGGGAGTCTCTATGACCACATCGTGGAACCCGAATCCGGTCAGTGAGTATTTTCCCGGCACGACGGCATCTGGGCCACCGGCAGTCCCCGGTGAGTGCTCGGCATCGCGGCTGAGAGCGGGGTAGAGGTTCTCGATGACCCGGATCTTCCAATCATCTAGAGATCCAGGCGGAAGGCGAAATATTTCCGGCGCACACTCGCTCTCGTGGCCGGCGCAGAAGGCGCAAAAGGGCTTAGAGTTAGGGTTGGAGGAGGAGGCAGGAGACCGGGATTTGAAGTCGGAGGGGCGGCGCGCGCGGGCGGGGGAGAACAGCACGCAGCGTCCAAAGACATCGTCGCGACGGATCTCGCCGCTTCGAGGCCGAGGAGGAGACGCCATCGTCGTCACCGACTACCGTTAGGTATTATAAACGATCAAGAGAGTCAAGTTTGGGTGAATCCGCCCGTCGCAATTCGAATCCCGCTTAAACTGAACGCAAGCAGTCGGCACGCGGGAACCGTGCGGATCCAGGCCCAAGTTAACCCTGTCAAAAAGCATAGTGTAGCAAAAGAAATTATTTCTCGAAAATTAATTCATAATTTATTATAATAAAATTTTCATCTTCTAATTAATTAGACAGTACTGTCAAAAAGATCATATTCTTGTAGTTCTAATATTAATCATAATCACAAACTCATATATATTTATACATATTAATCTCTCCATTTATTTCCAACTCCATGCAATATTGTGATGAATTAAATTCAATCTCTCTGATTATTTCCAAGTGAAACCAATAATTCGGAAACAATTACAATTATTTAAATCCAGCGAGAGCTATACTCAATATGAACCAATCCCATTAGTTTGAATACGATCAAAAAAAGATTCCGCCAAGAAACAAAATTGTAATGAGCTCAAAAGCTGGCTGGCCCTTTTCCCTGGATGATAAACACAGGATCACAAGATCAAGTTGTTTTCCGAAAGTAGCTGGACGTTGGGTCCATCGTTCTCAGGCATTCATCCAAAGTAAAGAATTCCTCATCATTGAATCGCACAGATGCTTCCTGCATTGCCATTGGCGTGATCTTCTTCTTCAGATTCGCTGCAAGAAATGAGAAGCATCAAAATACTGGAATTTGGCATCATGAGATGTTTCGTCAGAAAAAATAAGATGCATTGTCTGAAGACCTCTGTGAACAATACATGGATAGTAAGGAAGATTCGCAATTGGCTAGGGCCAACAATTAGTGGGTTCTATTACCAAGAGAACTACAGCGATTGAGAGCTAATTTGTCTCTAATCTGTCTTACTTAGTAAGAACAATAAACATTAGTATTTAAGTTTAAGAAAAAAAAATATTTTCTAGAAGAAAATGCTTAAAGCATATGTCGAGATGACGATCTCACGAGAGAATGAAGCCAATCAAGTAGCCTCGTCAAGAAAAGGGAAATACAATTGAACTAAACAATTTTAGGAGATCTATATCCAATCTCCAACTCTTATATCCAATCTCCAACCCTTGTACAATTTTAGGTAGAAGGTGTCATTTAGTTAAACAAATCAACAACTTTGATTTATTTTTCCAAATTTTAGGAATGAAGCTAAACTTCTAACTAGAAAGATTCATCATCAACTCTGCAACTAGTAAAACAATAGTTTTAATAAACAGGGGAAGGGGGTAGTAATGAGTTGAACGAATTCAACAAGGTAGAATGGAAGACAGGAACAAGAATATCCTGGGTATAGTTGTTATGTGCAAATAAACTATCCACCCTTTCATGAAACTGACTGCTTACGGAAACAATTCCCATTCTTCTGCCTTCCCTATACATCCATCATTTCAATTACCATACCTCCAGGGAAACAACCTTTAGTCTAAAACCAACCAAGCAAACAAACAACATTTTCATGGAGGGACATACATCGTCTCCATAGGACTGCATAGAAATTAGATAGCATAATATTATCCAACAACTTAACTACATTCCGCAAGGAGAATTATATAGCCATGAGGTTTTACTCAAGGACATTGGAATAGGTCAAGATAGACAAGAAGCAAGACTCTAACTTGAAAGTGCTTGACTTGATTGCAGTAGGAAGCATGCTTAACTGAAAAAAGCAAGCCATATCAACATGTCATATTGCTGGTCACATAAAACACTAGAAAAACATGGAATTTCACTAGAAATTAAATGATAATTTTCTACCAAACAGGAGTGAACTTATGGGATAACTAGATCCAAAGATAAGAGAAAAAGAACCATCTCGGGATGCATCATAATCTGTCTGTGAAAATGAACTTACAGAGGTTCAAATTCCTTGATCTCAGAGAGTTCCTTCCCTGTCAAGTCCATCCACTTAACATTGCCCTTTACAACCTGTTTGGGATCTGGTTTTCTTGGTTGTTTTAGGCTGCTCTTTGGCAATATCTCACAGTTCACATCCTCTGCACTTTTCTGTTCGATCACAATCCTCTCATCAGATTTGTTCTCCTCCAACACAATAGGAACTGGCGAGGAAACATTTTGACCATCTCGGCAATGCGACTTCCGAGATTTGGGTGGGTGACATCGAATGGACGATTTCGAGCAGCAAACGTGGGGATAATGGCGATTGCAGGATGAAAATCTCATGTCAGATCACAACCACTTAAATCCGGTTTCATGACCCAAAGGGGATTTTTTTTTCCAAAAAGAAAACCCTCAAAATCCGAAAATTTTCTTCAAATTCCTCAAACCAGACATCCGAGAAAACTAGGAATCAGGTAAAAAAAAAAAAAAAATCGGAATCGCATGCGAATTTCTCAAGGCAACGAAACCCCTAGGATTCAGAAAGGATTTTGCGGAGTTGGGATAAGACAGAAATTCTTCACCAGCCTGGTGGGAATAGATAAGAAGGAACTCACAGAAGGCGACAATCGCCAGTGCGTCCCTTGCCTCCATTGGCCATGCCTTTATGGTGCGTGACTTGACAGACTGGGCGGTGGCGGACTTCGCCTCTCTTCCTCCTCCCTTATTATGGATGCTATGGCGGCTGCTAGCTGGCAGTAGAGTGAACGACTCCCTCACGGCCTCACCAGCGTTGAAGATTGAATATGGAATGGATCGTACCATTTCCTCTTCCATATCATCTCCATTTAGAATTGGGTTTATCACAGACTGGACCAAGTTGATCCCGACACACAAACACACGCACAGAACAAAAAAACCGTGTGCTCTTCTGCGTTAAATTCTCAAACTCGAGGCCAATAAAGATACGTGAGTTGAAGAAGCTGGAGAGTAAGATGTAGTGAGTCCTAACGATTTTTTTCTCTGAGCTCCCGAGACCCCCTTGAGAAGGGGACCCCTGGGCTCCCCTGCGGTAAACATACCCTGGGGATCAAGTCAGAAAATCTCTCCCGGGATCATCTCGGGAAGTCGGGCTCTGAGACCATCTCGGGGAGGCGGAGTGCCCAGGACCCTCTGGGCCAAAAGACTCCGAGATCACCTCAGGGGAGCGGAGCCCAAGAAGCATTCGGCCTCAAGTAACGGTCCCCCTTTATTCGGATTTGCGGATAACCATCATCCGTTATCGTGGAGTCATCATGACCCATAAATGTTGCAACGGGCCGAACTTGATGACGGCGTGGACCGTTGCAAAGGTTGTTCAGTAACTAGCAAACGGGGGGACGTGGCAAAGATCGCGGGGACGCATGAAGGCAACCGCCGCAGATATAAAAGGTACCCTAACCTCTCCAATAAAGAGGTTACCCCTTCTCTACTACTCATATATTTTCCTGCCTTCTACTCTTCTTCTCCATCGAGACACTGACTTGAGCGTCGGAGTGAGCTCCACTGGACAACCTCCGGCGTGTTCCCCTAACGCTCGTGTTAATCTCGCAGGGTGTGGAGTTCCTCCCCTAACGTCAGCATCCGCGTGGGCTGAACCCTGGTGACTGGCCGTTGACGTCGAAAATAATCCGGAACAAGTTTGACGCTGTCTGTGGGAAACCAGTAAAGCACCAGAAGGAGAATCGATGCCAGGGTCGGAGGCACAATCTATTGTCCTGACGAAGGAGGAACAAGATCGCTTGGTGGCTAACGTCATTAAAGAGGCGCTTGAATAGAACCAAATCGAGCAAGTCGCCTCGTAGCGAGGTGTTCCTGTGCGGGAAGAGATCCCCAGAGTCTCCATCTCGCACTCACGAAGGTCCATCACACCACTGGGGCGACGTGACGGAGCAACCCCAGACCACCGGCGAGACTTTCCTGGAGATATAGAGAAAGGCAACTCGGTAGCATCCAGCGCTCTGAGGTGCGAAGAGGGGCAGGGGAAAAAGGAGGAGCCTAAGTCCTCCCCTAAAGCTCCCTCTACTCCCTTCTCGTCGGAGAATGTAGAAGACCCCATGCCGAAACAGTTTCGTGGGCTGGGGATTGCCGAATATGACGGGAAGGCGGATTCGGAGGATCACGTCTACATGTTCGAAAATGCGACGCTCCTCCACCAGTATACCGACGGGGTAAAATGTCGGGTGTTCTTGAGCACCCTATCCAGAGCAGCCCAACGATGGTTCCAAAGGCTGCTCCCGGGTTCTATCAACTCCTTCATGGAGTTTAGAACTGCCTTCCTCCACCACTTTACCAGCAGTCGCCATTATCATAAGACGACATTAAACTTTTTTACTCTCAAACAAAAGCCGAAGGAACCGCTCAAGGAGTACATACAGCGGTTCAACCAGGTGGCACAGGATGTGCCAACAGTGACGTCGGAGATCCTCGTCAGTGCCTGCACTCAGGGGCTTTCTGAAGGAGATTTCTTCAGATCTTTGGTGAAGAAGTTACCCACCAGTTTCGACGTCCTGTTAAGGCGCTCTATCAAACACGTCAATGTGGAAGAGGTGTAGTTCGCCCGCTGTAAGGAACCAGCTGGAGTTCCCCCCTCAGGTCGTCACTCGATCCGAGAGGAGGGAACCCCGACCCCAGCCCGGGGAAAAGAGCTTCATCTAGGGAAGGACCAATGGGCTGGCAGGCGAAAGCTGGTCAAGACAGTGGACACTGAGCAGTTGGAACCACTGATGAAATACTGTGGTTTTCATGGCAATACGACACACTCCGCAGAGGAATGCCACGCCTTGAAGAAAAAATGAGTGAAAAGGCAGATCCCAAACCTCGGAAGAAGTGGAAAAAGACGGGGTATCGCCGAAATTTCCCTCGGCGAAGTTTCTCTCCCAAACGGAGACAGTCAGGAGAGAACGAGACCCCACACTGGTCCCGATCTCGGTCTAGGGGAAGGAGCTGGGGGCCAGCATCCCACAGATCTCCCTCCTTGGAAAGAGACCCCCGGAAGGGCAAGGTCTCTGCACGTGGCCCTCCCTCGGGGCATGTGGGAGTTATCTCCAGAGGACCCATTGGGGGAGATTCCCATCGGGCCAGGAAATCCAACACCCGGCGTCTGGAGAACTATGCAATTGGGACGAGCCAGAGTTAGAATCGGGGTCCTACAATCTCCTTCGGCCCCGAAGACTTGGAAGAGGTGGAAGCTCCCCATGAAGACGCCTTGGTGATCCTTGCCCGCATCGCCAACTATGAGGTCAACCGCATCTTCGTGGATACAGGAAGTTCCGTGGACATCTTGTATAAGGCCCCGCTAGACCAAATGTAGATAGACGAGGATGAACTACTTTCAGTCTCAACCCCGCTGATCGACTTCACCGGGTATCGAGGACAACCGATAGGGCAAATCACCCTATCACTATCATTGGGCAGCGATGTGCTCGAGAGGTCCAGGAGGACACCCTTATTCATCGTGGACGCTCCCTCATCCTACAACGCCATCTTGGGTCGTCCGGCACTAAGTACCTTTCAGGCGGTGGTCTCTGTCTACCACCAGAAGGTAAAATTCTCGATTGGCGACCGAGTGGCTGAGGTCAAAGGGGACCAACTGGTGTCTTGGCCATGCTACAGTGGGGAAGTCAGAGCAGAGTCCCGGAAGAACCAGAGGGCGCAGGAGGACTAACCGGAGGAAGCAGCCATTCACCGAGGGGCAAGAACGAAGGCTCACAAAGCTAGAGCAGACCAACTATCTCCAGTCTAGTCATCCTCGGTAAGATATGCGTCGTATACTGTGTACTTGCCTATATGTTCTTGTTGCCTTGCAGTGAATTTATGAAATAAAGAAACATGCCCTCGCACAAGTATCAGTACGTCGAACAAAACCCTAATGCCTCGCGGTGCTGCGTTTGCCCGAGGTAGGTGCTACGGACGCTCGACCAAGTAACCAAAACCCTAATGCCTCATGGGATATGGATGCCCGAGGTACTTAAGCTTGGTCTGGGTGCTACGGACTCTCAACCAAGAATCAAAATCCTAATGCCTCGCGGTGCTGCGGATGCCCGAGGTACTTAGGCTTAGTCTGGCTGCTATGGTCGCCCGACCAAATAACCAAAACCTTAATACCTCGTGGTGTTGCGGATGCCTGAGGTACTTAGACTTGGTCTGGGTGCTACGGACTCCCAACCAAGAATCAAAACTCTAATGCCTCGCGGTGTTGCGGATGCCCGAGGTACTTAGGTTTGGTCTAGGTGCTACGAACTCCCAACCAAGAATCAAAACCCTAATACCTCGCGGTGCTGCGGATGCCCGAGGTACTTAGGCTTGGTCTGGGTGATACGGAATCCCAACCAAGAATCAAAGCCCTAATGTCTCACGGTGTTGCAGATGCCCGAGGAACTTAGGCTTAGTCTGGGTGCGACAGACGCTCAACCAAGTAACCAAAATCCTAGTGCCTCGTGCTGCTGCGGATGCCCGAGGTACTTAGGCTTGGTCTGGGTGCTACAGACTCCCAACCAAGAATCAAAACTCCAATGCCTTGCGGTGCTGCGGATGCCCGAGGTACTTAGGTTTAGTCTGAGTGCTATGGACGCCCGACCAAATAACCAAAACCCCAATGCCTCGCAGTGCTGCGGATGCCCGAGGTACTTAGGCTTGGTCTGGGTGCTATGGACGCCCGACCAAATAACCAAACCCTAATGTCTCGTGGTGCTGCGGATGCTTGAGGTACTTAGGCTTGGTCTGGGTGTTACGGACTCCCAATCAAGAATCAAAACCCTAATACCTCGCGGTGCTGCAGATGGCCGAGGTACTTAGGCTTGGTTTGGGTGCTACGGACTCCCAACCAAAAATCAAAACCCTAATGCCTCGCGGCGCTGCGGATGCCCGAGGTACTTAGGCCTGGTCTTGGTGCTACGGACGCCCGACCAAGTAATCAAAACCCTAATACCTCGCGGTGTTGCGGATGCCCGAGGTACTTAGGCTTGGTCTGGGTGTTACAGACGCCCGACCAAGTAATTAAAACCCTAATGCCTTGCGGTGTTGCGGATGCATGACCTACTTAGGCTTGGTCTGGGTGTTATGGACACCTGACCAAGTAACCAAAACCCTAATGTCTCGTGGTGCTGCGGATGCCCGAGGTACTTAGGCTTGGTCTGGGGGCTACGGACTCCCAACCAAGAATCAAAACCCTAATTTCTCGCGGTGCTGCGGATGCTCAAGGTACTTAGGCTTGGTCTGGGTGCTACGGACGCCCGACCAAGTAATCAAAACCCTAATGCCTCGCGGTGCTGCGGATGCCCGAGATACTTAGGTTTGGTATGGGTGCTACAGACTCCCAACCAAGAATCAAAACCCTAATACCTCACGGTGCTGCGGATGCCCGAGGTACTTAGGCTTGGTCTGAGTGCTACAGACTCCCAACCAAAAATCAAAATGCTAATGTCTCGCGGTGCTGCGGATGCCTGAGGAACTTAGGCTTGGTCAGGTTGCTACGGACTCCCAACCAAGAATCAAAATCCTCATACTTCGCGATGCTGTGGATAGGCCGAGTGCGCCAGATACCCAACCCAGATCTGTTTCGTCCCTACCCGGGAACTAGAGGAGGCTCGAGGACAGGAGGTGAATATGCATAACCTACTCATCAAGGTAAAACTAGCGAGTGCTTACACCACAGAGATAACAAATGTTTTCCTTCATCTTTACAGAAGATACATTGACAATGTCATCTCAAAAGAAAATCCAAAGAATAGGGAATACAATCAATGGACCCAGTAGCAGAGATCACTCCTTTTGCCTGGGTTCTTCCCTATCGCTTCAGCATCGCCGAAGGATCACGTAGCTCGGAACAAAGAGGAAGAGAAGGGGGAGCAACAGCTACAACTCCTCGGAGGACACACTATTCCAGGCTCGGCTGATGTCCGATGCCCAAAACACGGGGAAACGGGCGATCAGGCGGAGGAGAGCAACTGGGGAGGGGCAGAAGATGGACCACCAGGAGATGCTCTCAGGTGAAACAAATGATATCATCTCTGCCACGCTCCCCGACGAAGCATGTAAGGTCTTTTCCGGATTCCCCGGTGAAACATGTGGTTCCATATCCGTCGGGCTCTCCCGGAAAAGATGTAACCTCATCTCTGCTATGCTCCCTAGTGATGCCGAAAACCCCTGGTAGAGGGGGGGGGGGATGATAGAGAATGTACCAGAAGGTGGTACGCTTGATAGAAGACTCTGGGAGTGCCTGACTCAGCCCAAACCGACGGGACTTCGCACCCCGTGGGGCGGCGAACTTTCTCCCTGGGCGAATTCCCTTCAAGACTGCGACCTCTTCTTCTTTTAGGGTCCATGAGAAGGGGAAGAAGAGATGGAGGGGAACGAAATGCGTTGGCTGCCTACCTTTATATAGGGGCTATCCAGCCGCATTCAATGCAGGCACGGCGTAGGAGCAGTAATGGACGCCAACCCTGAAGCATCGCGTATATTGGTATGCCTCCGCCATGCCTGGGAACTTGCAACCCTTTATGGGTCAATTCAATAGATTGCTTGGGATTCAGAGACGACGGTTCAGAGACCGCCAACACTCTCTAGAGAGAAGAGTCGACATGGGCCCACAGGGGAATAGCTACGGGCCTAGTACTTGGGCTTACAGGGGTAACTGGGGGAGATCTGTACCCAGGATCAAACCCGAAAAATCTCGATCTTTCTCTGGGCATTCGATGCGAAGACAAATGACATAGGGAGCCAAACACAAAAGCATGCACGTGACAGTAAGGTAAAGAAATATTGTCATTATGATCAAAATGGGTACATCGGGGCCAAGCTCCCGGGTAACATATAATCCTACAACTCTTTGTCCTCGGGAGGAAGCTCTTCCCAAACTTAGCCGATGCTCATGAAGCCCAGGTCAGCATTCGGAGGCAAAAGGTGGGCCTTTTTCAGCTCGTCAATCGCCCCGTAGAAGCCTTGCTTCAAGCTCTTCATCACCTGGCCGGCAATGATGTCGCTAAACTCATCCGAATCCAGGTACTTAGCCTTGAAGTTTACCTCGGCCTCTTTCAAGCGGGAAGCCTCGACAGCCTGAAGGTTGCACACGTTAGCCTCAGTAGCCTCCTTGGCACGCTTTAGCTGCTCCATCTCTGCAGCCATTTTGTCTTGCCTACCATAGCTTCTTTGAGCCTATCCGAGATGGCCCACACTTCCGACCGTGCCTGGGCCAGATCTTCCTCGAAGTTAGACAGGCAATCAACCGCCATCATGAGGTCGAACTCCTTCTGGGCGAGCTGGTGCGCTTGGTCTTTGACACGTTCAACTGACCTCCCGGCCGAGGCATCCAGAAGGCGGATATCGCCCGATAGCTTCTTCTCCTTCACTTGAAGCTGGTCCCGCTCTCGAGTCACCCGGAGCAGGTCGTTGGTGACGACCATAGTCTTCTCGGACGCTAAGCGTTCCCGGTGCCTGGAACTCTGGAGAGAGAACTCCATGGCCAGCAAGGTGTCCAGCTGATGCTCCACCTTCGCGCGGAGAGCTTTGCTGACTCCCGCTTGCATAATTCCCGCTCTATGCTCATGGTCAGCTGCGACTTCTGCTCTCAGTGCCCGATGGGTCAAAGCCTCAATCTCTGGCCAAGCGTACAAGTCACGGCCAGCAGTCAGGCAGTCTTCAGCCGCCTATCATTGCACCAAGGAATTATAGAACATTCAAGAAGGCACTCTATGTACCGGGAACACACACCTTCAAAAGGGACTCGTGGAGAGTGGTAAGAGGCCCCGCAGAGACTCGCACGGCTGCTCCCCCTTGAGACCTCGAGGTGTCAGCCCGGCTCTTAGAAGGCAACAAGCCCCTGCGTGGAGGAAGTAGCTGGACAGTAGGAGCTCCGGGGGGCAAGGTAGAAGGGCTGGAATCACCCTCCTCAGAGCTGAAAGTCCCCTCGGAAGAGGGTCCCTCAGCAGGAATCTCCTTCAACTACACTGGAGGGAAAGATTACATGGAAGCTTCCAATGCCGCATCTAGCCTCTTTTGAAGGTAGTCGAGTTGCATTCAGTATTGGGTGGCCAATACTTTCTTACCCTTAGGAGCCTCGGCAGGATCAATTGAAGGAGAGCCGGAGGCCTGGACACCTGCCTCCAGAATAGCAGCCGGTGGAACGGGGGAAGATAGGGGAATGGATTCCCCACCATCAGAAGGAGAAACATCCTCCTCAGGGACATAGGGAAGGGTGCTGGGGTCACTGGAGCGCAGCCTTTTCCATCTGGGACCCGAGCATTCCGGAACCCGCCTCTTCTACCGCCCAGTGAATTGGGCTGTTGTGGGGGTAGTAGGAGGTGAGGACCCCTCGCTGACCCCCTCCAGATGGACAACAGTCGGGGGTGAGTCACCCTCTGAAGGGATGTCCGCCCAAGGGTCAACCGACGGACTAGAAGTCCCCGGGTTCGCAAATGGTAGAGGCGTAGCAGTAACCTCTGCCCTTCCTGGCGAGGCAGGCCCACGAGACGATTCAACAATCCCCTCCGAGGACTCGGGGGCGCACAGAGGGTGTATTAGGAGCTGAAGGGGGAGGAGCCAGTGCCTCCTTGTTGGCCTCCTCCCACCTGATAAGTCGGTGCATTGCCCTCGAAAACATGAGGTCCTCTGCAATGACCAAGCAAGAAGATATCAGTTAGAACTAACAGACATTGACAAAAAAGATGAACGTATCGAGGCTGGCGCTAATCTGGGCCACTTTAGGGCTAAGGGTCGCTCGATACATGAGCTCCTCACTCTGCACCAGACGTGGGCCACTGAACTCCATGCCTGAGAGAATGTTCCTGGTGCGCCGGTCGGCTGGACTCTGGAGGAAATTCCCTGAGGAGGGAGGAGTCGGTAGATCTTCCGTCCAACTGAGAGGACTCAAGGGCTGTGTAGGCAGTCGGATGAAGAAGAACTTCTCTTTCCACCCTTTGTGTGAGGAAAGGAACCCTCCTAGGAATCTATTGTCGGGACATGTCGAAAAGCTAAAAGCCCCTCGCGAGTCAATCGGAACGAAGAAAGAATGGAAAAGGCGAGGGGTCAGGGGGGATGTCGAAGAGTTTGAAGATAATGTATGCCCCGTCCATCTGAGCAAAGGCGTTGGGAGCCATCTGGTGGAGGAGGATATCAAAATAGGAGGTCACATTCATGAAAAAAGGAGGAATGGGGAAGCGGAGCCCAGACTCTACTTGCCCCAAGAAGAAGGTAAAGAAGCCTATGGGAGGCTCCACTAGCGTCTGTTCTACTTTGGGGATCACCATCGCCATCTTGGCCGGAATGCCGTATGCCTCAATGACCGCCTGCAAAGCCTCCGGCCTCACCCTAGAGGAGGCGGACTCATACCACTCCGCTTGATAAGCTTCCATGGTTGCTAAGGGAAAAGACGAGGAGGAAGCAGAAGACTTACGTTAAAAAGAGTCCTCGGAAGAAGACAAAGACGAGGTGCACCCAACAACGAAGCCAGAAGGCGGTCGAACAATTTCGCCTCCCCTTCTTATACAGAGGAAACCGCCCGCATGTGTGTAATGGGGATAAGGCACGTGGAAAACAAGGAACCGCCGCATCAGGGCAGCGCCATGAAACAGTCGCTTGACGTGAGTCGACTACAGCTGCGCACGTCAGTAAGATATCGCGAAGAAAGCAGTTGGGGCACGTGGCGACGAGGAATTCGCGAAGGGACTGTCACCATTAAAGAGCGCTATGCGCCTTTAGGAAGGAGGGACATGTATCATTGCAATACCTCAAAAGCCTCAGAAGTCTTTTTGGGAAGACAAAACCAAAGAGGGATTGCCTCGAGACCCGAGGCAAATTCTACAAACCTCGGACCCAGTATAACTGCCAAGGGAATAATAAAGGGTGCAAGGATCCACTGGAACACAGCTTCTTCATTGCCACACTGGTCAGATCAGTCTGCCACACTGGTCAGATCAGTTAGCAACACTTCCTTCGATCAGACTTGAAGGGAAGGACTTGTGATGGGATCGTATACCCCGTGGCGGACACGTGGGCTGAAGAAGTTGGAGGGTAAAATGTAGCGAGTTTGAACGACTCTCTTCTCGAAGCTCCCGCGACCCCCTCGGGAAGGGGACCCCCGACCCCCCTCCCCCCGTGGTAAACACACCCCGGGGATCAAGTCAGAAAATACCTCCCAGGATCGCCTCGGGAAGCCGGGCTCCGAGACCACCTCGGGGAGGCGGAGTGCCCGGGACCCCCCGGGCCAAAAGACCCCGAGATCACCTCGGGAGAGCGAATCCCAAGAAGCATTCGGCCTCAAGTAACGGTCCCCTTTTATTCGGATATGCGGATAGCCATCACCCGTTATCATGGAGTCATCATGACCCATAAAATGTCGCAACGGGTCGAACTTGATGGCGGCGTGGACTGTTGCAAAGGTTATCCAGTAACCGACAAACGGGGACGTGAAAAAGATCGCGGGGACGCACGAAGGCAGCCGCCGTAGGTATAAAAGGTACTCTAACCCCTCCGGTAAAGAGGGTTATGCTTTCTCTACTACTCATATATTTTCTTGCCTTCTTCTCTTCTTCTCCATCGAGGCACTGACTTGAGCGTCAGAGTGGGCTCCACCGGACAACCTCCGACGTGTTCCCCTAACGCTCGTGTTAATCTCGCAGGGTGTGCAGTTCTCTCCTAATATCAATATCCGTATGAATTGAACCCTGGTGACTAACTGTCGACGTCGATTTTTTCCAGAACAAAGAGCAAGAACAATCTTGGTCCCAATAAAAGACAAGAACAGAACTAACAACAAGCATTATTCAGAGAACGTGGACTAAAATTTAGCTGATTTTATAGGGCGTAGGTAAATTTTTGAATGGATTAAAAAACGTACAGCAAGAGCAAATTTAATTATATTATATTTTTTATATTATTTTTTATGTTTATTAAAGAATATATTTAATTATATTATTATTTTTTTTCTTTTTTAAATCAACTTTTTTCGTTCCTTTACTCTCTTTCCTCTCCTCACTTCTCTTTCGATTTTTTATTTGCATGCATCCATAACATTAACCTCATAATATTTAAAATTTAATTAAGTATTTTAGTCATGAAAAAAATCATGAACATGATATGAACCAGGTATATATTAATTGATTCATTCGATAATCTTTTAATAATTTTAAAGAAATCAAAATAAATAATGACGATATTATTAGATTCCTTAAAACCTTATAAATCCATATAATCTGAAATGATTATAATATGAGATCTTAAGATCGATAAGTGAGTTTTAATTGAAATTCATTGATAGACCTATACAAGTTCGATTGAACTCATTTTCATCTTCTGTGAATTTATAGGATTACAAGGAATCCCACGGTACCGCCCCTTGCTTATTTCAGCTTCTTGAGAGCTGTTAAAATATTATCGAATGGATCAATCCCTATTATGGTGCATATCAAACTCAACATGACTTGATATATAGGATATATACCGTATCAGGTCCATGATTTTTCTCCCGACAAAGATACTTAGTTAAATTTTAAATATTATAGGATCCATATTATGGATGTATGTAAATAAAAAAAAAAAAAAAAGAAGAGAAGAGAAGAGAGGAGTGGAATGAGAAGAAAAATAAGCAAAAGATAGAACTAGAAAAAAATATAATTAAATGTGTTCTTTAATAAATATAAAATTAATATATGCTTTTTAACGAATTCGAAAATCTATAGGCCTCCTTCGATAAAAACCAAAAAATTAGTAATAAAAATGAGTTGATCAGGAGCTGGATATCAGAATGCATTTGGTTCGCATTTAAACTTCAGTACATTTATTTTTTTCCCTACACCGAACAATATAGAATAAAATGCATTTAAGCAACAGCGCCTGCTTGAACTCTGAGAGATTTCATCGTCAATGTAAATTTTTCAGGATCTAGAAAGTTGAAATTTAGAAGTTTAATCTACCCTCGATTATAATGCGCACAAGATGCAGGGCAAAAAAATCAGGCAATTATTTCTGTAACGGTGAGACAATTGCTAGATATTCTCATAAGAATACTTCCGAAAAGGAATAAGTCACTGTCATTGAATCACACAAACGCACCCCGCCCCGTCGTCCGTGTGGAATTCTGATTCTTCCAATTCACTGCATGCAAGAACAATTTGTATGAACGATCTGTATGAACAAAATATCACCAGTATGTCTGATTAAGATGAAGAAAGGCAAGTCAAGACTGATTTTTTCAGACAATATTAAACTATGAGTAAAAAGGAGAAAGCTATTGATAATTTATACTCTGAGATGCATTCATTTCTCAAGTCGATGTCAGTAAAATAAAAATCCATTAACATAAATAATTAGTTATAAAAGTATAAATCAAGAAGCAAATAATCTACATGCTGAAAAATAAAAAATTGTTTACCAAAATAAAAATGTTTATTCTCAAGTTGCCACTACCCTTTTACATCACATATAGGAATGATCAATAGCATGATACCAAAAAAAGGTATAAAGCATGAACCAAATGTAGGAATGACCAATATCATGACAAAAACTGGCTATATCAGCAGAGAAAATGATGAATTTATTTTAAAATTATTGGAAATAGGAAGATGAAATAGTTACAGAATAAATATAGAAAGCTAAAGGTGGATTGACAATTATGGGCAGTAAATAAAATTTGAATATAACAATACAATGCTCACATAAAAGAGAGAACAGGAACTTGTTTTTTTTTTCCTGCCATTTAGTTGTCAAAGAAATAGCTCATGAAAAGAGCTTACATATACATTTTTTTAGTGAAAAATTTAAGATATTCCAGTTATCAATTTAATTTCTTGCATTTTACTACATTATTGCTAACTTTTACAGTTTCCTTCTCACTCAAATCCACCAAGTAGATGAATAACATTTTCCTGAAGTGGCATAACCTTTTTTCAACATGGAATAACATTGTTTATGTGAAATATTTTAAGATATTCCAGTTTTATTTTTCTTACACATTATTATTAACCAAACAGCCAAATCCATCAAAAAAAAAATTTAAATAAATAAATAAATAATCTGAAAGATTGCATCACGACTACCTGATATTCTTCAACTACATTTTAAAATAACAAAACATAGACATTTTAAATAAACTAGGTATCAAAGTCTTGCTGCATACACAAATTGGAATAGTTCTTATACACAGGAGTCATAAAAAATTAAATTAATGATATGCAAAACAGTGGATGCTACTTTGAAAACTGTCCAAAGTAATTCAGATGTAAGATGTTTATCTGCAGAAAAAAGTAAACTAAATCAATAGTGTCTTATTACTGTATAGAATAACGTGAAACTTAATACAGAATATATTTTCTGCAAAGAGAATTAAGTTTGTTTGTCAATTCCACAATGAACAAGATCAGAAAAAAATGGCAAGAAACTTACGTGGGTTCGAATTCCTTGATCTCAACAAGTTCCTTTCCTAAGAAGTCCAGCCATTTAACATTGCCCTTTACGTTTTGTTCTGAACCTGAAACTCTCGGATTTTTTAGGCTGCTCTTCAGCAAGATCTCACATTTCCCCTCAGCTGCACTCTTCTGTTCGATCACAACCTTCTCACAAGAAGGCTTCTTCTCCAGCGTAATTGGGGCTGGAGGTGGATTTCCGGACGCGTGCTGGGAATCTCCCCATTGTGACTTCGGAGGGTTGGGAAGGTCAGAGCGAACGGACGATTTCCAGCAGCAAACCAGGGGATAATGACAACGGCAGGATGATAACGTCATCTCAGACTGCAGCCACGTTTAGTCCATTTCCTGACCCAAAAGGGGGAAAAAACGAAGAACAAAATCCCGAATCAGTGGGAAAGGACCCTAAAGGAGCCAGGAGTGGAAAGAATAACCCAGGATCCAGGGAGCTGGGTCTTGGGATCGAGAAAGGGGTTTTATGGATAATTAACAGCCGGCAGAATAAATCTTCCCGCAAAAAGGATACTACAATCCCAGAAGAAAGAATAGGAGGGAGAAATCGGAGCAAGGAAAGGGAGCCCCTGCCACCAAGATCGTAGCTTTCTTGCCTTGCAGTGATCCGCGCAGATATATTCCAGGAATCAAGAACACATGGAAGAGAAGAGAGCGAAGCACGAGACGACCGAATCAAAGGGCAATAAAGAAGAATCGACCAGCACCAGGGCCACACAGAGAGAAGAAAAAGGAACTCACTGCAGCCGACAGAAGCAACTGCGTCATTTGCATCGACTGACCATGAGCTTATCGTCGTACCGACAGCATTTTCAGGTTGTGCGATTGATTTGATTGCCCTAGCGACGAGGAGAGGAAAAAGAGAGGCTTTTTCCTTGTACGCTTCGTCGTCCGCCCCTTTGATGTATGCCATGTCGGCTTAGCTTGAAGTGAAGTGAAGCCCCTCGTTTGCACATTGTCCACGTGAAATATTTCATACCTATTTATTTATTTTTATTATCATTGTTTTATTTAAATTGGCATCCTCGGAAAATAAATTAAGGGAATATATGAAAGAATGATTTGGCAGCCAACGTTTACAGGCTCATTAGTGCACTCTTATAACTTAGTTGTGAAGTGCTTGATCTGGTATCGTTGTCGAATTGATTTTGTTTTTGGAAATTGAATTTAATTGTGTAGCTCTTGGCACTGAAGGACGAAGCTGTTGGATTCTTGGGATGAATTGTAGGTAGCATTAGATCCTGACGAAGGTTTCATAGTATGAACTTTCTGTCATGGAATCTTTGATTGGCCCTGTTGTTAATGAATTTGGATGTAGCGTATGAATTGAAGTGTTGATGATAACACTTGTTTTTGTGTGGTGTATGGGTAGCTTAGCATTTGGTTAGGCTGCCGTGAGGTTGCTTGGATTTGTGGTTGGATGATTCAACCTTGCTACCTGGATCAGATCATAGGGTGTTTCTATAAAAGGGATAAGCTAATGAGTGAGTGTTGATAAGGTGTTCATGTTGTATCGATTCTAATATTGCTCTTGTGGTAAAGTCTCTCTCCCCAACCTCTTACTTTCTCAGTCGCCGTGATTTACCTCCTCTGTGTTGGTCTTGAGACGGGCTGACGGGGGCGCTGGGACGAGCGTTTCGCCTTTTTGCCACTAGTATAGCTCTTGTGCCGTGAGGCACCATTGGGTGAGTTATGTGTTGATTCTTTGGATGTTGTCGTGAGCTTATTGGAAGCTTGTTTTTAAGCTTTGTGCTATGGAATTAAGTGGATGCTCTGTTTGGGTTGTTTCTTACCGTGAGCTACTTGGGTGGAATGGGTTATGTTTGTTTGGGATGACCACTTGGGTTAAGCTTCGGCTAAACCTAAAAGTTGAACATAACCATACTGATACGAGATTAATTAGGTGATAAATCATTTAATTAATATTAAATGATAAAGGTAATAATTACTATTACTCTATGCGGCTAGAAATTTGTTTAGTTAACTATTGCTTTTGTGAATAGCTAAACTTATGTCCTTGTATAGGACATTGATTGATTAATTTACTTCTGGATATTTGGATGGGAGGCGTTCTCTTCCCTACGAGTACCTTTGACTCTATCTTTGTAGATATTATTATTTTTTTATGTATAGTTTATTATGTGTAGCAGTAGGTTATACCTTTATCTGCCTCTTATTTTTCTTACTTGATACTTACTGTTTAATCTTTAAGTTGATCACTGTTTATTTTCATATGGTCTCGATACTTGTTATTCTCGCTCTGAGAATACACATGTATGCATATGGGCATGAAGTAATGATATATCATCTCATACTCTACTTTTGGTCATCACTAGTTACACCTTGCATGTACACCTAGTGGTTTATATTATAGGTCACGATTTATGTTTTAGTCTCGTAATTCTTAGTATGACTACTAGGTAGGTGTAGCATGTGTTAGTGTCATGCACCATCCTTGCACGGTTGCATAACTGATGACCCTTGGCTCTCTTGTAGTTGATACGGGTCATCAGTCATACAGAACCTGGCCACACGAGACTCAGGGGGTTAGTGATTATCGTAGTATGGTCAGTTTTGCTTCATTCTACTCCGCTCAGCCACTCATTGGTTAGTGGTTATCGGAGCATGGTAACAGGCGGGGATCCCTCCTTTGTTGTGTAATACAGGAAGATGAGAGCGAGACTCCCCCATATAACATAGGACAGAAGTGTTGTCTCCAACTGCATCCTTTCTACTCGGTCACTCCGGAGCGGTGATGGCCGAGTGCGTACATTTGTCATAGGTCTACCCACTCAGTCATTTACATATGACATGTTACGGTAGCTGAACTTGCGTTAGGGGTGACACATGTCACTACATCATGTGCATACATTCATGAGATTGCATTTGATTATGTTTGCTGTATTTAATTAAGCTATGATTGTTGCACTTGGATGACATGCACATGTTGAAGATATTTTGTATTTGGTTCAGGGATTTGCGTTTGCTCACATCTATGAGTTATATGACCCACTACCCCACAGGTGGGAGTGACACTGATATGTATCGTACATTCAGTTTTATAGATATGCATATTCTGTTATTCCTATGAGACTGTATCCGGTTGTTTCTATTCTGCTTGTATAGCTTTTTGATACCATGCATATCTGTCTTTACTACCCGCAGAGTTTACTTGAACTCACCCCCGTTTGCTTGTTTATCTGTTTCAGGATGATGTTGTCAAGAGTGCCCAACAACCAGTCCCTTCGCGTCATTTTCCTTTCGTATCGCTGTGTATTTTCCTTCTTTTTATTTTGTGTTGATGTTTGTATGTTTCTTTACACACAATATTATTTTTACGGCATGGACTTGTATTTGCATTGTATTAATGCGTGGATTGTACTTTTGGGGTCCTTTGTTGGATTTTATGTGATGTGTTTTACTGCGCACCTGCTCGAATTACAGATCAGGTAAGTCTTAATAGATTTTTATGCTATGGATACATTTTCTTTCATACGCTCCGGCTAGGATTGACCGATGTATTTTTATTTGAGATCAAAGACCATATCTTGTGTGTGTGTATATATGAATGTTTCATATTGTCCGCCGTATATAGGAGATGTTGTGTCACGCTCCCAGAGGCACATGATTACTCGAAAATCGGGCAACATCTTCCCTGTATGGCGGACAAGTTGGGACAAATAATACATCACTCACAACATAAAAGATGACTCAATCATCATAACAGGAAATAAAGGCACAACCACACAGTTTATATCAATAAGAATGATAGATATAAAATAAACTTAAACATTTCAAAACCGTTAATGTCTTTTTAGCAGAAATAAAGCTAAAAGAAAGTCCGAATAAACTCCAATATAAGTCTTAATCGAGCCTAACAACCCAAATAATAGATAAGCGAAAATCTTCCAAGTCGATACCAAATGAATAAAACAAATATCAGACTAGGAGATGTTGAGGCAATCTATAGTCCGGAGTGACCATGTGTTTTGATGTTTAGGCAAAATGTTTAAGTTAGGTTTTCCCTTGTGTTCTAATATGTGTATGTGAGTGTGCAGGATATGCAGGTTACACATATTGACTTAGCTAGACGGCTTCGGTACGGTGAAGGGTGGCATGGAGACAAGCTAGAGGCTTGTGTGCACCTGAGGGACCATGGATAGCAGGGATGGCAAGCCGGGAAGTGGACTTTAAAGGATACACGTGAAGGGTGACATGGAGGCAAGCCAAGGGAAGGCTTGTGTGTGCATTCGAGAGATGATAGCCGGTGGAAGAAGACTTCAAGGGGCAAGCCAAGGGAGTGTACCTGAAGGCACGCGTGGAGGAGAGTCGTTGGAGTGAAAAAGAGTGATTGTATAAGCTGGGTAGTCGACTGGGAAAAAGGCAGTCGACTGCCAGCAAGACTTAAAACTCACAGAAGGTTTCTGACCCTGGACCAGTCGACTGCCCTGGGAGCAGTCGACTGGTAAACCCAAAAACTAGCCGTTGAGATAGTCTTTGGCTAGCTAGTTGAGTGGGACCAGTCGACTGGTAATGGACCAATCGACTGGTAGCGGTTGGGTTCAGCTTTAAGTCTTATTTAAAAGGCTTCGTTTTAGCTAGAACCTTTGACGAATTTGGCTTTGGTCAAGAGCCAAATAGTAGTCTTTGTACTTAGAGGTGTGCTTGTGATTGTGGCGAGGTTTCTCCCCCCACAAGGAGCTACACGAGTTAGCCGGAGGGCATCTGGGGAGTGATCCGCCGAAGGATCGAGGGATCGTTCACCTCACGGACTATCGTGGAGTAGAAGCTTCATCTCCGAACCACGTAAATAGGTTTGTTAGCGTTGCTTGATTTTATTTTTATTGTTTCCGCTTGTGCACGCTAACCTTGTAGGTAGAAGAAATCGAAAATTGCTATTCACCCCCCTCTAGCAAGACATTAACGATCTAACAAGTGGTATCAGAGCGAAGGACCACTCTTATTGGAATAACCGCCAAGAGAGCACAAGCTAGAGGAGAAGAACGATGGAAGATAAGGTGGGGGATGACAGCAATGTCCCACCTCTCTATGATTCCAAGGATTTCAACTATTGGAGATGCAGATAGAGACATGGTTCGAAATGGAGTGGGACCTTAGGATTGCGCTTGAAGAACCATTTGAAATTCCTAGAGATAAGCATAGGAAGAAGCTCCGACTAAGATATTGGAATCAAGAGCAATAAAATCAATCAAAGGCAAATGAAAAGGTAATTACAATTTTACTTAATATTTTACCTAACAATGTAATTAGTGGTATAGGAAAATATCAAAATACACATGAGCTATGGAACAAGTTGGAAGAATATCATGAAAACCTTACTCGAGCTCAAATGGTGGAAGAGTCAAAAGAGATAAGCCAAATGGTTCAAGAAGAGCAAGAAGAAAAAGAATTATCAACATCGTCAAGTGAAGTGACACAAAATAGTGAAAGGTCATCCACTTCATCAAGAGAAGAGGAAGAGGTCACCACCTCAAGGATTGAGGGGGAGGAGAGACCCTCATCAATCCCGGAGCAAGAAGAAGCTCCAACCTCCACCAAAGCAAAGACAAAGGATCATATTATATGCTTTGGATGCAATGAAAAGGGACACTACAAGGATAAGTGTCCAAAGGGTAAGAAAAAGGAGGTAAACTCTAAACCCATTTCAAGTTTTTTTAAATCTAACATGGGTTGTAGGAATGAAGAAGCTCAAGAGAAAAGAAAGAAAATTAGATGCTTCACATGTGGAGAGCTAGGGCATTATCACACCAAGTGTCCAAGAAAGGGAGAGTTCAAGAAAATGGAGCACTTGAGAAAATGAAAAAAGAATAAGAAGTAGAAAAGCTCACAACATGGGGGAACTACAAAGGTAAGGGAGGTAATCCCTAATCTTAAATTCAAATGCAATTCAAATTTAAGTTCCTCCGTGCATGTTAAAAATAGTGTCAATTATTCATCTATTATGCTAGAAATAATGAAAAATGCTTGCTTGTGCATAATCATGGATTTAGGTATAATGATAGGAATAAGGTTAACAAGGTAGATCAAAACCATAGAAAGGTCATGCATCATGATAAATCTAAGACCACTAGACCTAAAGATCAAGGCAAAAATCCCAAGAAGGGGAGACATATGCTTAGAAAGGTGGGTAGGTCTAGGAATGTCCAAGGAAGACATATGGATTCTAGGGTTAGAAGCCTAGAAAAGGAAAATCAAGCTTTAAGGGAAAAACTTGATGGGTTAAAGAAAACCCTAGAGAGATTCACCATTGGATTTAAGGGTTTAGATATGGTGTTGGGTGATTTAAACCGCACCAATGATAGATCGGGGTTGGGATATTGGTCTAAGATCTCCAAGGTCAATGGAAAGAAATATACTAGGGTAGCATATGATTATGGCAAGAAGGAGAAGTCCAAAAATGGCAAGGGGGTACCATTTAAAGGTAAAAAGAAGGATTTAACCAAGGACAAGGTGTCTAAGGTTAAGAAGGTTAGGTTTGTAGGCCAAGAGTCACCGGAGGTACACTAGTGTGACCTAGTGTTTGTTGAGTCACCTAGGGAGGTGGCTAAGGCTAAGAGCTCAAGGGGGAGCTCTAGGAGTCTTTGGGATATATGGTGAATGGATCTCGGGAGGTGTTCTCCTAGAGGTCTAGATGGACTATGGGATGTGCCAAAAGAGTTGGAGACGGACTTGAGTCTCAATTGTTGGGTTTTGGCACATGAATTATGTGTTTAATGCATGGAAATATGACATTTGGGTCATATAGCATGAAGGTTGGTTTTTGATGTGCAAATGCCATATAAATCAATGCTAGAGATGCATTGTGGGTTGGTATGGCCAGAGACATCAAGGGGAAACCAAAACTAGGACTTTGGTCAAGGTTCAATTGAACTTTTTAGCTAGTTTTAGATTTTATGTCAAACTTGGGAATAGTGATAGATACATTTTTGGGTGTATTTTTCCCAAGTAGGTATGGGTACCACAAACCTCTCCACAAAATTTGAAAATTTTTGGAGATTTATGAAATTTCTGGCGCATTTCTGAATTTGGATTCAGAAAGTTAAAAAATGGCTTTTCAGCGTGCCAGTCGACTGCCCCCCAGGGGCAGTCGACTGCTTTGGGATGGATTGAGTATCCAGCAGCTGATTAATGTCCAAATGGTGTAAAACAAGTATATGGGGGGGCTAGTACACTGTGTTTATGATCATTAGGGGCTAAAAGATCCAATGATTGAGATATTGTTGAAGTCTTTTTGATGTTAGGCAAAGGGGGAGAAGTGTTGGGTTTAATTTGGGAAATCAAACACGCCCTTTTCAAGAAACCCTAGGTCTAGGGGGAGCATGGTTGCTCCATTTTTGTTGTAAAGGGAACCTTGGAGAGGTTCTTAAAAAGTCTTTGTAAGTCTAATGTAGGAGGAGCCTTGGGATAGATTTTAAAAAGCTCATTTTGGTGAAAATTCGTAACTTGAGAGGTTAGGTGTGGGGATGCCTTGGGATAGGATCCATGTTTGCATTGCATATGCATTGGCGGTGTAAGTCCAAGGTGGAGTCTTGGCAACGTAAGTCCAAATGGTTGTTTAACATTGTTATTGCTATTTATTGCTATTTGTTTTTTCTAACTTAAACGTATTGCCGAACATCAAAAAGGGGGAGATTGTTGAGGCAATCTATGGTCCGGAGTGACCATGTATTTTGATGTTTGGGTAAAGAGTTTAAGTTAGGTTTTCTCTTGTGTTCTAATATGTGAGTGTGCAGGATGTGCAGGTTACACATATTGACTTAGCTGGACGGCTTCGGTACGGTGAAGGGTGGCATGAAGACAAGATGGAGGCTCGTGTTCACCCGAGGGACCATGGTTAGCAGGGATGGCAAGCGGGGAAGTGGATTTCAAAGGGCACACGTGAAGGGTGGCATGGAGGCAAGCCAAGGGAAGGCTTGTGTGCGCATCCGAGGGACGATAGCCGGTGAAAGAAGACTTCAAGGGGCAAGCCAAGGGAGTGTACCTGAAGGCACGCGTGGAGGACGATCGTTGGAGTGAGGAAGAGTGATTGTATAAGTTGGGCAGTCAACTGGGAAAAAGGCAGTCGACTGCCAGCAAGACTTGAAACTCACAAAAGGTTTCTGACCATGGAGCAGTCGACTGCCCTGGGAGCAGTCGACTGGTAAACCCAAAAACTAACTGTTGAGAGAGCCGTTGGCTAGCTAGTTGAGTGGGACAAGTCGACTGGTAATGGACCAGTCGACTGATACCGGCTGGGTTCAGCTTTAAGCCTTATTTAAAAGGCTTCATTTTAGTTAGAACCTTTGACGAATTTGGCTTTGATCAAGAGCCAAATAGTAGTCTTTGTACTCAGAGGTGAGCTTGTGATTGTGGCGAGGTTTTTCCACTCACAAGGAGCTACACGAGTTAGCCGGAGGGCATCTGGGGAGTGATCCGCTGAAGAATTGAGGGATCGTCCACCTCACGGACTGTCGTGGAATAGGAGCTTCATCTCCAAACCACATAAATATGTTTGTTAGCGTTGTTTGATTTTATTTTTATTGTTTCCGCTTGCGTACGCTAACCTTGTAGGTAGAAGAAATCGAGAATTACTATTCACCCCCCCCTCTAGCAAGACATCAACGTTCTAACAGGAGATATAGCGGAAAGAAAATAATCTCCAAACCGACTCAATACTGTGGGACTGACAACTGGATCCTCTCCTGTCTCCAAGTAGTGCATCTACCTGCTACCTGAAACAAAAATAGGAGGCAGGGGTGGTGAGTCCGGACGGACTCTGCGGGTATATGAGTAGACAATTGCATGACATCATAAAGATATAAGAAGCAACAGATAACAACAATGTACATTCTCTAAGAAATAGAGGACATCAAAACATGTATAAGACAACACGAAAACATACGAGATAATATAGTATCAAACATACATACATGTCAACCAAATACAACAATTATAGCTCATATAAATGCAACAAACACAAGAAAATACATAAATATAATAGATGCACATGATGCAATGACATGTGCCACCCCTGATGCTAGTCAAGCCGCCAACACATCACATCTGTGTAGCCGAGTGGGTAGGGCTGTGATAACTGTATGCACTCTAACAAATACCACTGATATATATGGTTGAGTGGGCAGGATGCTGGGGAGCCAACTACTCAAAAAAACCCCGATATATAGGGGGAGCCACCAACAACTCTAGTATCCCTCGAAAATAACGGTGAGGGTGTCAACTGCTTGCCTACAACTCCAACATCCACTGTACATGAGTGGTCGAGTGTAGTGTAATAGGACGATTGCTTCCACTCTAGCAACTACCACAACAAGTGGTTGAGTGGCAAAGCAACCAAATGACTGACGACACTTAACCACATGGAAGCCCAATAGTCGTCAGTATGCAACGGTGCAGATATGCTGCATGATACCAAAATACACAAACAATCGAATAACAACGATGCAACGATATAAACAACAAGTACTAGAAACCAACCAGAAACTGACGAATATGCAATTAAACTACTAGGGAGGGTGTCTCTAATGCCAACCATCCTAGTGGTGTTTAATGAACATCTAAGCACTCGCGTACGAGCGATATTTTACAGAATGGAAAATCAATGAGAGACTGTACGAATACGAATTTTCAATTAAACTCGAAGGTCAAACAAAGAAAGTATCAACGGCGATATTAAAATAACCAACACGATATTAAAATAACCAACAGCAAAGATCAAGGTCAAACAGACTTATTCAGACATAATAAGTTATGCATTTAAGGTAAAAGAACTATAGTAATACAAAAGAGAAGTACCCACCTCGTAAGGTTGTGTATTCGAAGTAACCCTGCAGTCAAATGCACGTAAACAATCAATGTTCTATATCAAGGACACGGTTTAGTGATTTATACAAACAACAATAAGCTAAACTAAATATTAATTTATATTAGGATTAAACCTTAATTATCTTAACATGCCTCAACCTATAATAATAAAAATGGATAACCCATGAGACTAAACCTCACCCAATAAGCTCACGGTAAGTGATCTAACCCAAGGAAATAAACAAAGCACCAAATCAAAATTTAACATTACTAAAACCTAATGAGCTTCCATTCAAATCTCCCCAATCTTGAGCCCCCACGACACATTCTCATCCCTTTAGAACAATTGGATGAAGATAGGATTATCAACATAATTATTAATAAACAACTCAATATCCAAACAAAAACCTTACCATTTCTACAATTACAACCCACGACACCAAAACAGGACCATGCAACTCATGAACTCCCAAAACAGAGTCAACTTCTCCAATAAACTCAGATTTAAACAAACTACTACCAAGTCAAAATATTCAAATTCTAGAACCCAAATCAGACTCAACAAATCCCCAAAACCAATACTAAATCAATTTCACAGCCGACACAACTCATTACCAATTCCTGCAACACACAACACAAACCCAAAACACAATCCATTTTGTAGTACCCTACAAAACATCACCAACTCAAACTAATCCTATCTAAAACTCTTTCACAGAATCATCCAACCATAATTCAGAACCATAGACCTTATATTCACAAATTTGAAAACCCTAAACATGTCAATATAGCACAGATAAGAAACCAGCAATTCTAAACCTGACCGGAGATCAAAGTTGTCGGCGATGGCTGAGGGAGGAAGATTGTTGTCATGTGCTCGTGCGAGAACAGCAGCGCGATCAAGGAGACAGCTGAAATCTAGGGTTTCTGCGACAAAGAGAGGATCGCTGATTGCTGTGGCTACGATGTCGGCGGGCTTGCACGAGGAAGGAAACAACCACAAAGAGGACTGCGACGTCGATGTGGTGTGCCCAGACGAGGAGGAAGGAGGAGAAGAAGAAGGCACAGTTTCGGGCATGCGAGCGGCTGCGACGTCGGGGCAAGGAGGAAACGGCGGAAGAATGAATTCGGGAGAAATTTTTAGGTTATTAAATTAGTTTAGCTTTTTACAAAAAGACCCTCCAAATTCGAATAATTCCAACTCCACCCTTAATTTAGGGCTTTAGAATTTAAGCCCTCAAAGTTTTGATATTTAACATGCTGTCCAATTGTATATTGGACCAGCGACTCCTCTCCGGGGGTGTGACACCCTCGGTCTCTTTGCAGCTCCTTCCGATGAAAGGATAACTTACCGACAACTTCGGCGACCACACCTTCTTCTTGGTCATGACAATTTGGTCAACATTCAAGCCACCTCACTGACAATCCAGCTTCCACCGCTTTCAAACAGGATCAAATTTAGTATCGTTTATGGGAACATACGCCTGATCTAGACGTGAAAATGGATCATGCCAGAAAATTCTCTATACCACCATGATCTTGGAGGATTTCGACAGATACGTCGCCGCCGTAGCAAGTGGCTTAGTTTTTTATTTTATATTATTTACCAAACTCAGTGGGTATTCAGAAGTTGGAAGACCAAATCTAATATAAAATCCTATCGTCTTGGCAAAATTTTAACATTGGCAAATATCTGTGACTAGAGAAATTTGGCTGGTTTTCTTCCAAATGGCCACTCAATCAGTTTTCTTCCAAATGGCCACTTGGTCGGTCTTCTTCCAAATGATCACTCAGCCGGTATTTCCAAAAGGTCGCTTGGCTCATAAAGGCTCTTCTAGACTCTCGTTTTTTTAATGAGTTATAAGCGGGTTTTCCCATGGCCACCATTTGGTAGGTCGGATGTGACATCCCATGCTCCACATGACCGCCAGTTTGGGTTCCAGACTCTCATTTTTCAATGAGTTATAAGCGGGTGCCTCCATGCCCACCGTTTGGCCGATCGGACGTGACATCGCATGCTTTGTATGACTGCCAGTTTGGGTTCCAGATTCTCATTTTTCAATGAGTTATAAGCAGGTTTCCCCATGTCCACTGTTGGGTTCTCCCGACACCAAAACACAAAAATGCAGCGGAAACAAGAACCCACGAGTGATCCATGCGAAAGAAAACTCGTACAATGTTCATCTATCTAATAGATCTATCTAAAGTGTATACCTTTGGAGCGTGCCCTTTGCTTATCCCACTCGTCCAAGATGCGCCGGATCTCTTGCACGTTCAAGTGTCCATTCCTCTATTCGTATCCACACGGACACAATCTCTCAACTTCGGGAAGAACTACCTTAGTTGTGCTAGCAACTTGAGGTAGTTCACAAGACCACCAAGAAACCACAAGGGTTCAGCCAAGAGGGGAGGAGAGGAAGAAGAGAGGAAGGGAAGAAGAGCAGCACACACACTTCATTCAAAATGACTAGAGCCTCTTTTATATTCATCCTATGAATATGAAGAGTCTTTTGTCTCTTTGTCTTCCCTTTATTAAAGCTAATAAAGAGCACATCTTTTCATGTGACTCTTCACCTTCTCTTTATCCAATGAAGAGAGACTTTTCACTTTCCTTCACATGCAATTCCGACCGGGCCTCTCGGGCTTCCGACTATGTAAAATACGATGATTTGAGAATCCGAGCCAGAAAAATTTTCGGGATTTTTCCGGATAGAGTCTAGGGTTTCCGACCTACGGGAGGAGCCCAAGGGGTTTTCAGGTAGATTCTTAAATTTCGAATGGATACATGATTTATCCCTATAAATTTATTAAAGTGGATTACAATAAATTGGAGGGTTAAAGGGTTAAAACTCTTACCCTAAGGGTAGAGTTTGAGTTTGGAAAAGTTGAGGGACTTTTATGCAAAAATGCCCTCTTTTATATTCTTTTCTCCTCCTCCTCTTGATTTGGCCGCAGCCTTCCCTTTCTCCCGTGCCCTAAGCCGCAGCCGCCCTTTTTGTTGTCTTTTTCCTCTCTTCTTCACCCGCAGCCAAGTACCCACACTCCCGATCTCTTCTCTTCCTCACGATCGACGCCACGAGCAGTCGCCTTCGCCCATCTCGAGTGCCCTAACTTTGATCCACCAGCCGCAGAGTGCAGTCGCGACTTCCCTCACAGTTTCATCGTCGCCCCTCTCTGGCTGTGTCGTGCCCTAACTTGGATTTGCGCTGCTTCTTGATTTGCACCGCTACCCGCTGCAACGGCCGATCCTACACTGTCTCAGCGTGAGCCGTCGGTGCCACATCCGTCCATTTTTCCCCCGATGTCTCTGCCAATCGTTGTTTTGTCCAAGTACCATGCGACTACGACCTTGTCGCTGTTGGCGCCAATGATCTCATCACCACCATCTGTGACCTGGTCGAAGGAAGACACTGCTGCTTGCCGCCAAGAGGTCATCGCCGATCAGAAGCTGGGTAACCTTGGGTAAATGGAATTATTACACATAGCTTCGGAATTAATGGATTCCCATTTATTTGAGATTAAAGATAGATTTAGATCGGATTTGTCTTGGGATTTCTGATGGGGGAAAACCAACTAACCGAACACTGTTTGATTGAGTAGTCTTGGTCTAGATGGCTTTAGCTCTGATTTTTGGTGAGCACTGTTGTCTGCTGTTGTGGTGTTTTTTGGATTGAGAATTTGATCAGGTTTTTTATGTTGATTGTGGTGTGTTCTCACCGTGAGTTTCATCTGGGATTGATGCTAGAGCTAACCTTAATTGTGTTAGTGGAATGTGGTTCTTTGAGATCAGTTTTGTAGAGCTGTAGTGATGGATCTGT
The DNA here is from genome assembly GCA_024364735.1 of Boesenbergia rotunda. Lineage (NCBI taxonomy): Eukaryota > Viridiplantae > Streptophyta > Magnoliopsida > Zingiberales > Zingiberaceae > Boesenbergia > Boesenbergia rotunda. The sequence goes on along the minus strand of JAGFNQ010005416.1, from coordinate 231,274 downwards.
TGGAATTTGACTTCTGACTTCGATGTTGGTTTTGAATCCAGATCTTGGAAATTGAGCTTGGTTTTGGATTTTATGGTTTGCTTTGAAACTGTTCTTGGATTCGAATTTGGCTTGGTGTTGTTCAATCAGGGATATGTTGATGATGCTGTGGTTAAATCACAATTTAATTGGATTGTCGTTTCCAGTAGGTTTTATTTTATTTCTGTTTTGGAATTTGGATTGTAGCTTGGAGGTTTGAATCTGCAAAATCTGTGTCATACGATACTCAGTGGGATTAGGTGAGATTAATAAGTGGATAAGGTCATGTGGTTTGATCAGTGGGTGATAGTAGGTGCAGTTTGTTTTGGGTTATAGCTTTATGAGCTATCATTTGGGTATCTTGTGTTTTGTGGACCACGACTGTGAGCTTTTAATCATGTTATTGGGATGTTTAATCTTGGTGGAAATCCTATTGGGAGTTGATATTGGCTTGATGTTTAGATCTTGTGATTGCTTGATTATGATGAGAGTTGTGTTTTGATATTGACCCTGGATAGAAGTTTGGTCTCTTGGGAATTTTGTAAGAGTATGTCTTGTTGGATTTGAATTAGTTAAATCCTCCAGGTGGCGGATCTGTCTTGTTTTGGAAGGGTAATTAGGAATCTTTCATTTAATTAGAAGTAATTAAATGGAAAGAAAATGATTAGGTAAACCCTAATATGGTTTAGGGATTTTCTGGCAAGTTGCTATTCTATTTTGTAATAGCTATTAAATATGTCCTTTGATACAGGACAATGATTTGGACTGTTGAGTTGCGAAGTATCAGACGGGGGTTCTCTTCTACCGACACGGACTTCGCAATTGGAGGCGGGTACCCTTTGACTTATCTTTTAGATATTGTCATATTGCTATGCATGGTTGGTTATAGATAGCAGTAAGATTATACGCTAGCCTTGTTTATTATGCCTGTCCTGGATACTTGTTAGTTATCCCTGAGTTATTATGCCTGTCCTGGATACTTGTTAGTTATTCCTGAGTTATTATGCCTGTCCTGGATACTTGTTAGTTATTCCTGAGTTATTATGCTTGTCCTGGATACTTGTTAGTTATCCTTGAGTTATCATGTCTGTTCTGGATACTTATTAGTTATCCCTGAGTTATTATGCCTGTCCTGGATACTTGTTAGTTATTCCTGAGTTATTATGCCTGTCCTGGATACTTGTTAGTTATTCCTGAGTTATTATGCCTGTCCTGGATACTTGTTAGTTATCCTTGAGTTATCATGTCTGTTCTGGATACTTATTAGTTATCCCTGAGTTATTATGCCTGTCCTGGATACTTGTTAGTTATCCCTGAGTTATTATGCCTGTCCTGGATACTTGTTAGTTATTCCTGAGTTATTATGCCTGTCCTGGATACTTGTTAGTTATTCCTGAGTTATTATGCCTGTCTTGGATACTTGTTAGTTATCCTTGAGTTATCATGTCTGTTCTGGATACTTATTAGTTATCCCTGAGTTATTATGCCTGTCCTGGATACTTGTTAGTTATTCCTGAGTTATTATGCCTGTTCTGGATACTTGTTAGTTATCCTTGAGTTATCATGTCTGTTCTGGATACTTGTTAGTTATCCCTGAGTTATTATGCCTGTCCTGGATACTTGTTAGTTATCCTTGAATTATCATGTCTGTTCTGGATACTTGTTAGTTATCCCTGAGTTATTATGCCTGTCCTGGATACTTGTTAGTTATCCTTGAGTTATCATGTTTGTTCTGGATACTTGTTAGTTATCCCTGAGTTATTATACCTGTTCTGGATACTTATTAGTTATCCCTGGGTTATTATGTCTATCCTGGATACTTGTTAGTTATCCCTGAGTTATTATGCCTGTCCTGGATACTTGTTAGTTATCCCTGGTTATTATGCCTATTCTGGATACTTGTTGGTTATCCCTGTTTATTATGCCTGTCCTGGATACCTGTGGTTTATCCCTGAGTTATTATGCTGTTAGTTCCATACAGTATCAGGTAGTGTCATATCTATATGTATGCTTAGAGATCGTGATGTATCTCCTGCCTTTGACCTTGAGGGATCTGTAGTTTTCGGCCAGTATACCTTGTAGGTTACCTGTATTTCCTGTTATAGGATTTCAGACTGAGACCTAGTATACTGAGGACTTGGGAGGGAGGTATGTGTATCTATCATACACCATCCTTGCATTGTTGCATGCCGGCGATCAGCGACTCCCTTGTGGTTGAGCCTAATCGTCTTCTGGCACATGATATGCACACACGGCCACTCATGGGTTAGTGGATATCGCTGGGTGTGTGCATTTGCTCTGTATTGCTCCGCTCGTCCGCTCAGGGGTAGTGGCTTCGGAGCGTGGTAGCAAGCAGGGATCCCTTCTCTACCCATAGACCAGAGAAGATGAGAGAGATATCTCCCCCATATATACATGGGGCGGAGCGATAGCTCCATAGCATCCTGTTCACTCGGTCACTCAGGAGCAGTGATGGCAGAGTACGGACAGTGTCACAGCTCTACCCCACTTGGCCGACACAGTATCGCCTGTCTCGGTGGCTTGACTGGAGTTAGGGGGTGACCATGGCATTGCACCATGTGCATATTTTGCATCGTGCATTGTTTGCTGCACTTGATTGCTGCACTTGTTTGACATGCATATTCTGGAGACTTGTTATCTGAGATTATATGTCTATTGATATTCCTTGGTACTTATTATCCTCTTCAGGTTAGATGGATTCGGGTATGTATCTTTATTCAGTATCTTCGGTATACCCTTTCCTATTGTTCATATGAGGTTGTATCAGCGTAGACTTCTATTGTTATTATAACATACTATGCATATCTACTGGGTATTCGCTGAGTTTATGGACTCACACCGTTGCCATATGTTTTTATTTCAGGTTGAGATACTTGGAGTCGCCAGAAGAGCCCAGCAGCCAGTCCCTACCCATCGCGATCGGCAGGATTTTGTTTTTCCTGCAGTGCATTGTTTTATACTCCTTTTAGTGATTTGTATATGTCATATGTGTCGTGTGCCCTAAGGGGTTTGTTGTATTGTTGTTTCGTCGTAAGTCGGACCGGTCCGCAGTCAGGTATGATTACTTAGTTGTCGGGTACTTTTGTTGTGTTTATCTATTTTGGAGGCTGAGGCCAATATATACTGCGTGGGTTGTCATATATATTGTTTGCATGTGTAAATTGTCCGCCGGACAGGGGAGGTGCTGTCCGATTTTCTATTGGATCAGCGGCTCCTGGGTCTCGGGGCGTGACAATTTATTTTGGTATCAAGCTCAGGTTATCGGATACCT
>JAGFNQ010005416.1:149332-204289 GCA_024364735.1 Boesenbergia rotunda | reverse complement strand
AGCAGTAAGATTATACGCTAGCCTTGTTTATTATGCCTGTCCTGGATACTTGTTAGTTATCCCTGAGTTATTATGCCTGTCCTGGATACTTGTTAGTTATCCTGAGTTATTATGCCTGTCCTGGATACTTGTTAGTTATTCCTGAGTTATTATGCTGTCCTGGATACTTGTTAGTTATCCTGAGTTATCATGTCTGTTCTGGATACTTATTAGTTATCCCTGAGTTATTATGCCTGTCCTGGATACTTGTTAGTTATCCTGAGTTATTATGCCTGTCCTGGATACTTGTTAGTTATCCCTGAGTTATTATGCCTGTCCTGGATACTTGTTAGTTATCCTTGAGTTATCATGTCTGTTCTGGATACTTATTAGTTATCCCTGAGTTATTATGCCTGTCCTGGATACTTGTTAGTTATCCCTGAGTTATTATGCCTGTCCTGGATACTTGTTAGTTATTCCTGAGTTATTATGCCTGTCCTGGATACTTGTTAGTTATTCCTGAGTTATTATGCCTGTCTTGGATACTTGTTAGTTATCCTTGAGTTATCATGTCTGTTCTGGATACTTATTAGTTATCCCTGAGTTATTATGCCTGTCCTGGATACTTGTTAGTTATTCCTGAGTTATTATGCCTGTCTGGGATACTTGTTAGTTATCCTTGAGTTATCATGTCTGTTCTGGATACTTGTTAGTTATCCCTGAGTTATTATGCCTGTCCTGGATACTTGTTAGTTATCCTTGAATTATCATGTCTGTTCTGGATACTTGTTAGTTATCCCTGAGTTATTATGCCTGTCCTGGATACTTGTTAGTTATCCTTGAGTTATCATGTTTGTTCTGGATACTTGTTAGTTATCCCTGAGTTATTATACCTGTTCTGGATACTTATTAGTTATCCCTGGGTTATTATGTCTATCCTGGATACTTGTTAGTTATCCCTGAGTTATTATGCCTGTCCTGGATACTTGTTAGTTATCCCTGGTTATTATGCCTATTCTGGATACTTGTTGGTTATCCCTGTTTATTATGCCTGTCCTGGATACCTGTGGTTTATCCCTGAGTTATTATGCTGTTAGTTCCATACAGTATCAGGTAGTGTCATATCTATATGTATGCTTAGAGATCGTGATGTATCTCCTGCCTTTGACCTTGAGGGATCTGTAGTTTTCGGCCAGTATACCTTGTAGGTTACCTGTATTTCCTGTTATAGGATTTCAGACTGAGACCTAGTATACTGAGGACTTGGGAGGAGGTATGTGTATCTATCATACACCATCCTTGCATTGTTTGCATGCCGGCGATCAGCGACTCCCTTGTGGTTGAGCCTAATCGTCTTCTGGCACATGATATGCACACACGGCCACTCATGGGTTAGTGGATATCGCTGGGTGTGTGCATTTGCTCTGTATTGCTCCGCTCGTCCGCTCAGGGGTAGTGGCTTCGGAGCGTGGTAGCAAGCAGGGATCCCTTCTCTACCCATAGACCAGAGAAGATGAGAGAGATATCTCCCCCATATATACATGGGGCGGAGCGATAGCTCCACTAGCATCCTGTTCACTCGGTCACTCAGGAGCAGTGATGGCAGAGTACGGACAGTGTCACAGCTCTACCCACTTGGCCGACACAGTATCGCCTGTCTCGGTGGCTTGACTGGAGTTAGGGGGTGACCATGGCATTGCACCATGTGCATATTTTGCATCGTGCATTGTTTGCTGCACTTGATTGCTGCACTTGTTTGACATGCATATTCTGGAGACTTGTTATCTGAGATTATATGTCTATTGATATTCCCTTGGTACTTATTATCCTCTTTTCAGGTTAGATGGATTCGGGTATGTATCTTTATTCAGTATCTTCGGTATACCCTTTCCTATTGTTCATATGAGGTTGTATCAGCGTAGACTTCTATTGTTATTATAACATACTATGCATATCTACTGGGTATTCGCTGAGTTTATGGACTCACACCGTTGCCATATGTTTTTATTTCAGGTTGAGATACTTGGAGTCGCCAGAAGAGCCCAGCAGCCAGTCCCTACCCATCGCGATCGCAGGATTTTGTTTTATCCTGTGCAGTGCATTGTTTTATACTCCTTTTAGTGATTTGTATATGTCATATGTGTCGTGTGCCCTAAGGGGTTTTTGTATTGATTGTTTCGTCGTAAGTCGGACCGGTCCGCAGTCAGGTATGATTTACTTAGTTGTCGGGTACTTTTACGTTGTGTTTATCTATTTTGGAGGCCTGAGGCCAAATATATACTGCGTGGGTTGTCATATATATTGTTTGCATGTGTAAATTGTCCGCCGGACAGGGGAGGTGCTGTCCGATTTTCTATTGGATCAGCGGCTCCTGGGTCTCGGGGCGTGACAATTTATTTTGGTATCAAAGCTCAGGTTATCGGATACCTTGAGGACTTGTGGAGTTACGGTGTCTACTTGTTTTACGAGTCTTGTCGGATTTGTTCGGAGTAGTTTTCTCGATGTGGTTGTTTGGGACTTGGCGCGATGGGACTTCTTCAGGCGACAGGTATTTCTCCTGATCTTTTGTATCCCTTATCCTATTTAGGTATTGGTTAGAAAATTATCTCATGTCATTGGATTCTGTTACTATTCTAGCATATTTCGGTATGGTTAGAGTTTTTCTCATGTAACTGGATTATGATATTATACCTGTATATTTAGGTATGATTTGGATTTTTCTCTCATAATTATTGGATAAGGTTACCATTCCTGTAGAATTAGGTATGGTTAGAAATCCTCTCATGGTATTGGAACTTGTTACTATTCCTGTATATCAGGGTATAGTTAGGAATTCTCTGTTGTTATTGGATTATGTTTCCATTCTTATATATTTAGGTATGGTTAGTGATTCTCACATGTTATTGGATCATGTTATTATATCTGTATATTTAGGTATGATTTAGAAATTCTCACATGTTATTGGATCATGTTACTATACTTATATATTTAGGTATGATTTTAGAAATTCTCACATGTTAGTGTATCATGCTACCATTCCTGTATATTTAGGTATGGTTAGAAATTCTTTAATGTCATTGGGTCAGGTGGTTATTCCTGTATATTTGTGTATAGTTAGAACTTCTCTCATGTTATTGGATTATGATATTATTTTTGTACCCATCTAGTAACTTGGTTAGGTCTGATGACTTAAGGTCAATCAGTTTATAGTAATCATGGTCAAGATCAACCATGAAGGCCGTTAGTTGACTTGTTGCGGACTTATCTAAATGTAGAGAATGCTGGTTCTTGTGTGATACTGACATACGGGTTGGAAGACGAGTATCAAACCTGTCAACAAGATATTGGAGGTCAAAGATTTTTGATTCTTCCTGGACTTTACTATTCATAGTACTTGCACTAGCTATTATTAGCTGAGTGAGGACTAGGGCCGCCCATCGTAATTAACTCGATCATTATTGGATCAATTCACAGTAGCTCATGGAGTTACAAGTTTTTCTTATGTTGGGTATATCTGGACAGATAAGCTAGATGTCATGTTTTGAGTACATGATCTGCATTGATGCAATAGGGTAGCAGTAGCTACATATTATTATGATTAGTAGAGGCTTGATACAATCTGTTCCTTGGGGACTTTGACCATGGATCACTTGTACTGGGTAGTTGACCTAGAAGGTACATGTTGATAGATGATTTGAGCTAATATAGAAAAGTGTGAAGCTAGTTGTTTGACACTTATGGGTTACCGCTTGTACTTGGTTGAATAACTAAAAAGGTATATACGGACTTATGATTTGCGTGGAGGCAAATCACTTATAAGACTAGGCCGCCTCTAGTTAGATATTATTGCGGACGACCTGTGGGAAAATAAAGGAATTGCTTTATGAGTATGTTGAGATACTCCTGAGAGATAGCATGTCTCTATCTCCTTGTTATGGAATAGGACCTTAGAGAGTTTTGACCATAGAGTGAAGGAACTGGACTGTAATGGATTACGAAGCGATGGTCGGTATGACTCGCTAGTTGCTACGCTATTCTATGAGGGATTTTGACTCATAGATTGGGTATGTATGGTTGGATAATCTCGATGGTGCATCAGGATGTACGATCCGTTAGGGTGCGGAGAATGTGGAATTAGCTATATCCTTACCTTCCGTTGAGATATTGGACATTAATCAGGAGGTCAAAGATGTCCACCGGTTTGGTTATTATACTCCCATCGTGGATCTATTAATTCACGGGATGATAAGGTTGATATCATCCTAGACTTTTTCGTTGGTGTTGAGAGGTGGATTGAGATTGACGAATCTCTATGATACGTTGTACTTTGAGGATTCTATTAGTGGACATGGACCTATCGGATTGTAGCTTTTTGATGGATCATTTGGTGGATAAATGATCTTTCGGTGGTTGATTATTTAGGAAGTCTGTTATTGATAGCAGCATATGGTACGACATATTGACACAATCTCTAAATTATATGTTATCTTCCAACGGTTTATTGAAGGATATATATAAATATATGTGCCTTGTGATGTTTTGGAGGATGTTATTGACTTGGGGATACTTGGGTGATACCTATGGATTTGACGTTTTATGTTCGAGGATCGGAGTATAGACTTGGCGCCAGTGATCTTGGGATTGAGTGCCCTGGATAGTTGTGATGATTGAATGATTGTTCGGGTGTATTTGATTATCGGAGGATAACCTCTGGATTGATAACTCCAGTGGCTCTGTAGCAGCGTAACCTTAGGGTAACAGACGAAGTGGTTATCCATGATGAGTACAAACATGTTTAGCTGATAGGGTGTTGTATGAGGAATGGTAAAATTTGGGGATCAAATTTTTATTAGTGGGGGAGAATGTAAAATACGGCGATTTGAGAATCCGAGCCAGAAAAATTTTCAGGATTTTTCCGGATAGAGTCTAGGGTTTCCGACCTACGGGAGGAGCCCAAGGGGTTTTCAGGTAGATTCTTAAATTTCGAATGGATACATGATTTATCCCTATAAATTTATTAAAGTGGATTACAATAAATTGGAGGGTTAAAGGGTTAAAACTCTTACCCTAAGGGTAGAGTTTGAGTTTGGAAAAGTTGAGGGACTTTTATGCAAAAATGCCCTCTTTTATATTCTTTTCTCCTCCTCCTCTTGATTTGGCCGCAGCCTTCCCTTTCTCCCGTGCCCTAAGCCGCAGCCGCCCTTTTTGTTGTCTTTTTCCTCTCTTCTTCACCCGCAGCCAAGTACCCACACTCCCGATCTCTTCTCTTCCTCACGATCGACGCCACGAGCAGTCGCCTTCGCCCATCTCGAGTGCCCTAACTTTGATCCACCAGCCGCAGAGTGCAGTCGCGACTTCCCTCACAGTTTCATCGTCGCCCCTCTCTGGCTGTGTCGTGCCCTAACTTGGATTTGCGCTGCTTCTTGATTTGCACCGCTACCCGCTGCAACGGTCGATCCTACACTGTCTCAGCGTGAGCCGTCGGTGCCACATCCGTCCATTTTTCCCCGATGTCTCTGCCAATCGTTGTTTTGTCCAAGTACCTGCGACTACGACCTTGTCGCTGTTGGCGCCAATGATCTCATCACCACCATCTGTGACCTGGTCGAAGGAAGACACTGCTGCTTGCCGCCAAGAGGTCATCGTCGATCAGAAGCTGGGTAACCTTGGGTAAATGGAATTATTACACATAGCTTCGGAATTAATGGATTCCCATTTATTTGAGATTAAAGATAGATTTAGATCGGATTTGTCTTGGGATTTCTGATGGGGGAAAACCAACTAACCGAACACTGTTTGATTGAGTAGTCTTGGTCTAGATGGCTTTAGCTCTGATTTTTGGTGAGCACTGTTGTCTGCTGTTGTGGTGTTTTTTTGGATTGAGAATTTGATCAGGTTTTTTATGTTGATTGTGGTGTGTTCTCACCGTGAGTTTCATCTGGGATTGATGCTAGAGCTAACCTTAATTGTGTTAGTGGAATGTGGTTCTTTGAGATCAGTTTTGTAGAGCTGTAGTGATGGATCTGTTGGAATTTGACTTCTGACTTCGATGTTGGTTTTGAATCCAGATCTTGGAAATTGAGCTTGGTTTTAGATTTTATGGTTTGCTTTGAAACTGTTCTTGGATTCGAATTTGGCTTGGTGTTGTTCAATCAGGGATATGTTGATGATGCTGTGGTTAAATCACAATTTAATTGGATTGTAGTTTCCAGTAGGTTTTATTTTATTTCTGTTTTGGAATTTGGATTGTAGCATGGAGGTTTGAATCTGCAAAATCTGTGTCATACGATACTCAGTGGCATTAGGTGAGATTAATAAGTGGATAAGTGATAAGTACCATTTTTGTGATTATTTTAGATGTTAAAATCCATGTTTGACCTATGTTTTTATTGCTTATTTGTGATTTTACCCTAGGTTTTAGGATTTCCTCTTATTTTGGACTTAATTGCAAATTTACACATTTTTTGGATTATTTGGCCACTAATTTTCTGATATATTTTTGTAGGCATGAAAGGATCCTGGACCTAGGGCATACTGGGTCAAACCTGAGTCGGATGGGAACCGGATCGAATTATCAAGCCTACAATTAATCCGGGCCGTCCGATTCAAGAGCGGCTAGATCTGAGCCATCCGGGACGATCTGAAGCAATCCGAGTTAGGGCTAGGGTTGATCAAGCTCTATGATCAAGATCTGAAGGTTTCATCCCAATCAGAGCTCAATCAACCGTTGGATCAAGCAAGGAGGGCTCTAGAGCGTCCATTCATAGATAGAGTTGATCTGGACCATCCGTTGCATATCTGGAGGATCCGAGCTACCACAAGGCAGATCCTGACCCCAGATCATCATCATAAATGTTTGGCTCCAATCAGATGAAGATCTACCGTTGGATCTCCTCCGATCAATCTGAGCCGTCCATGGGTTATTACTTAAGGAAAAATCCCAGCCTTCTTCTCTTGGTCGCGTTTCCTCGCCGCTACAGTAGTCTTTTCCGTTCTTTGCATTTTCTTCAGCTTTTTCTTCAATTCAAGGGGCGCGACCCCTCGATTCTTCATCAAGATCAAGGTTTGGATCATTGGAGATAGCTAGGGTGAAGAATTCAGCTCAGATTTCATCCGGACAGAGTTTGTTTGAGGGTTTCGGCACTCTTTGTGGTCCGGGAGCTTTAATCTCAGCTACAACCCACTTCCGACCACCTGAGCCACTTGTAGGGGTTCTCAAGTGAGCTCAGTTCTCATCCAAATCACCATCGCAGCTCAACAACTGAGATCGAAGCTTTCGGATTGGAAATTTCCTAGTTGATGCAGTTTGAGCAGATTCGACCAACTGAGCTGTTCTCCAATCGATTTGCTGTGCTTAGGGGTTCGAGGCCAGCCTTTGCGTGACGAACAAAGAAATCTTGAGCTAGGGAAGCATTGAGGAGTAGATTTCTATTGCAATTTCATTGTATTAGCTGTAACTTTATTTCTGCAGTTTTTCCATTACTGAATTTTCGTATCAGTTGCTTTAGTTTACTTTCCTGAATTATTTCTACTGTAATTAGGGTTTAATCCAGTCAGTTAAGTAATTAGGAAGCTTGTTTAGTGGATAATCGTTTCTAATTTCAATTTGTTCTATGTTTTCTACTTGCGTATCAGTTGTGTAGCCCGTATCATCCCTATTTCTGCAGATTTCTGTTAGTTTCTGCATTCCTCAACTTGTTTCCCATTCAGTTTATGTTTAGTTTAATTCTTGCCATTGAAGATCACAATTAGTGTGTTAGTGTATTAGATTCGCGTTTATTGGCTAGTCGGTTTTATTTCTGAATTTAAGATCAGCTGGTGCATATCACACCTAAATTCTGCAGTTTTTTTATTTTGGAAAGTATGGGTCGACAGGGTCATGATTTATGTGATAGTAAACATTAGTTCCTTGAGATCCTTTCTAAAACGTTTCATTTTGCACTTTAGGTCTGAGTTTGATTGCTGTTTCTGCATTCGATTTGTTCAGAACTGATCTGAAATTGCTTGATTATGAATGTCTGCATTCAGATTCTGTTTTCTGCAAATTTTCTTCAGCGTTTCTGAATCTGTTTTTCAGTTAGCTGTGTCTGAACTTATTAGCTTCACCTCTGCAATTATAAGCTCATCCATTCTGAATATTAGATTCAAGAACTTGTCTTTAGTTGTGTTGAGTGATTTAGCACCAAAACTGCTGCTGTATTTCCATTCTGTGCAGAGTTCTTGCCTTCCTGCATGCCATGTTTGTTTCTGATTTTTCAGTCTCTTGCGAATTCAGTTGATGTCCAATTTGGCTGCCTGAAATTTAAGTTAACATTTAGTTAGCAAATGGAGTTGATTTGAGTTTGTTTAGCTTTTAATTCAACTCATGCAGTTAAGCTTCGGCTAGCTGCTGATAAGTCTCCATTTAACTCAGCAGTTCAGCTCTAGCTTGCACTGTATCAGTTCTATGTTTCTGAAATTCGAATCAAGGGAACTTAGCTTTTCCGAATCTCATTTGAACCTTGGATTTTGCATTCGAATTTGGCTTGTTCTGTGCTTGTTCTGCATATGAAATTCTGCACATTCTATTTCTGAATTTCTCTCTTCAGAATTGTGTATCACTTCAATGGAAGTTTAACGTTCCAAGCTGAGCTAATTGATTTCGCAATTAGAATTGCTAGTGAATAGCTTCTGAAATCTTCAGTTCCTCTTGACACATTAGACTTTACCTCTTGCATGTTTATATCAAGTAGGAAATGCTAGCATGAATTGCTTTTGAGCTTGTTTGCTGATGAAACTTCTCTGCACTGCTTTTGTTCATATTTGTAGCAATTTGCCTTGCATTACTGATCAGGGTTATTTTCTAAATTCGGTTGAGTGCCTTAGGTGATTAAATTTTTCATTGGGTGAATTGTTTATTGCCATCATTTTGTTGGGCTTATTAGCTAAGTTGCTTTATTTTCATCGTATTTCCATTCCTATTTGAAACCAAATCCAATTCACATTCGAAACCCGAAAACACAAACGACACATAAATGCAAGCACGAAACAAACCTCAACTAGTCCCTGAGAAAAATACGACCTGTGGCCCCTTTACTACATTTTCATGATTTTGATTGTAAAAAGGGTTTCCAGTTATTCATTTATAAATTCTAAATTTGAGGCCCACATTCGTGACACATATTTTGGGCCCGTCAAATTTTTGGCGCCGTTGCCGGGGAAGCAACTAGTTGATTTGTTTGATTTTTTCTTGTATACTTTTGGACATATCATTGGGTTCTATTTTATTGTGTTTTATTTTTGTATACGGTTGCTGCCATTTTTCTTGTTTGTTTTGTGACAGGACTGCCAGTTCAGAATGTTTCCATCTACTTACCAGCAGCCGTGTCAACAATTCCAACAAAATCAGCAACCAAATCAAGATTTCCAACATTCCTGTGCAAATTTTCAACAACCAAATCAGTTTTTTCAGCCTAATTGTCAGCCAAGTCAGCCCTTCCAATTTCAGCAGCCAAGTCAACCAAATTTCCAACAATTTCAGGAAGGGCAGCCATAATTTCAGAGTTTCGATCAACAAATTCAGCAATTTCAGCTACCATGTCAACAATTTCAGCCACCACAACCATTTCAACCGCAATTCCAACAATTTCAGCCGGATTTTCAGCCAAGTCTATCAAATTTCCAGAATTTTCAGAATGGGCAGACACTATTGCAAAATTTTCAGCCCAATCAACCAAATTTTCAGCAAGAGTTTCAGCCCCAGTTTCAGCAATTTCAGCCTTCTAATCCGAATTTCCAGCCTACATTTCAGCATTTCGAACCTCAATTCCAGCAATATAATCAAGGGCAGCAAGGCTTGCAATCATTTCCAGTTTTTCCAGCTCAAAACCAACAAAATTTTCAGCCAACACAGCCCTTGAATCAAAATTTCCAGCCCTACGGTCAGGGGTTTCAAGGGCAGAATTTTCAGCCCTCGCCACCTAATTTTTCAGCTCAAAATCAGAACTTTCAAGGCTACATTTCCCAGCAAAATTTTCCAGCATATCAGCCCTCTAATCAGTTCTTTAATCAGCCCCAACAGCCATGTTTTCAACCAAATCAGCAAGCTCAAAATTTTCAGCCTACTTCATCCTTTCAAGGTCAGTCAAGGAGCTATGCTAACGAAGGAGGCTATGGGAGTTCTAGTGCAGGAAATGTGCTCCAACAGAAGGTCGAGGAAATGTTGCAACAAATTAGGCAACAACAAAGGGTGGAGGAGATTTATCAACAAGTTGTACAATATCATCAAAGGCAAGTCCAAAAATCAGAACAATCCCTCGGAGTTGATTTTATATCAGTTCAAGGTGACCCTAGTGCATGGCCAAGTCCTTCTTCAAGTAATCTTGCACATTTGATAGAAGAAGAAGAAGATGACGTACTCATCAAAGTCTGGGCACCTACAGCATGCATCCCTCCGGAGACTCCTTTTCAAAATCCAATTTCAAATGTTTCAGCTCAAGAAGAAGAAACTGAAGCTCCACAGGACCATTCTAGATTTTTATTTTCTGATGATAGTGTTATTAGTGGTCCTAATTTTTCTGATACTGTTGTTGCAGATATTACAGGAGAAGCATGCAGAGGAGATGATTCCATAGGTGTAGGGGATTGCACTAAGCCCCAGGGACCACCACAATATTTAGAGAACGAACCAGAAAGTGTAGGGACTTGCATGGTGGAAGCAAGCACCCAAGGATCACCAGTTGATTGTCCACCAGAGCCTGAGGCTGATGAGGAGCATGAACTTGACCAGGAGGAGACCACAGATACATCTACTATTATAGAACCTCCAGGTATTATCCAGCACACTCAGGTAAGTATTTCTCCTCTTTCTTCAGAAAAATTCAGTGAGGTACCTAGGGATGATTTTATTGATTCTGATGTATTTATTGATATACCTTGTGTAGAGATTGTTTGTGAAAATCCAATAGAGGTACCAAACATTGATTTTATTGATCATCATGCATTACTTGACACATTCATTGTAAATATGAATAGTGAAATAATTTTAGAGGCACCCATAATTGATGTAGTTTGTTATGATGAATCTTTAGATACATCTTTTGTGGATATGACTAGTGAAAATTTCTTAGAAGTGCCTGAAATGGATGTTATTTATTTTGATGAATCTCTTGTTATGTCTTATGCTGAAAATGAATGTGAAAAACTTTTGGAAATACCTGATATTGATTTGATTGGCTGTGACACATTGCATGATACACCCTGGATGGAAAATAATTGTGAACTTTCTATTGATGAGCCAGAAATTGATTTCTTTATTTGTGATGAGCTCCTGGATGCAAATTTTGTAGAGAATGATTTTGAAAATTTTATTGAGGCACCACAAATTGATTTAATTGGACATGATGCAGATTTGGATTTATTTCATGCAGAAACTGAACTTATATCATTTCTCATATGACAATCTATGAAACTTTCTCATGGCGGGTCAATTCAGTATACATTCTCTAATGCATACCCATGTGATCGTCAATGCCCAGCACTCAGCAGTCGCTCGACTCGGCCACTCGCTCAACAATAAGCAGTTGGTCACTCTGCTCAACTCAGCCACTGGCTCAACAGTCACTCAACTCAACCACTCGCTCGACACTTAGTAGCAAGTAGTTGATCACTCTACTCAACTCAGCCGCTGGCTTAGCACTCAGAAGTCGCTCGACTCGGCCGCTTGCTCAACACTTAGCAGTAAGCAGTCGCTCACTCTACTCAACTCAGCTGCTTGCTCTGCTCAACTCAATCGCTCGCTCGACACTTAGTAGTCGCTTGACTCAGCCGCTCGCTCAACACTTAGTAGCTGCTCAACTTAGTCACTCGCTCAGCACTAAGCAATCGCTCGCTTTACTCAACTCAACTGCTTGCTGAGCAATTAGAAGTCACTCAACTCAGCCACTCGCTCGATACTAAGCAGTCTCTTGCTCTTCTCAACTCAGCTTCTTGCTCAGCACTCAGCACTCAGCAGTCGCTCGCTCAGCTCAACTCAGTTGCTTGCTCAACACTCTTTAGTAGCTCAACTCAGCCACTCATTCAGCGCTAAGCACTCGCTCACTCTGCTCAACATAGCTACTTGATCACCCACAATTGATCAACATAGTTCCTTTGAAAATTCCCCAATGGAAAATTTTCAATCGAGATTCCGATCGGTAGTTCCCTTCCCTAAATTGGGAAATTTCTAATTAAAAATCCCACATCCGATCAGTCACTCGACTCAGCCGCTCGCTCGACACTAAACATGTTGGTGCAGAAAGCACCCAAGTCAAACCTGTGTTTTGATAATGGCAACAGAGTTCAAAAGTTAAGTCTTACTTGTTTTCTAACAAGTTACTCTAGTGTACAGGAAAAGCCCTAGCGAAGGACTGCTAGGCACTGGCGAGGGAATGCCAGAGTCAAAAGCCCTAGCGAAGGACTGCTAGGCACCTGGCGAAGGAATGCCGGGTAAAAAGCCCTAGCGAAGGACTGCTAGGCGCCAGGCGAAGGACAGCTTGGGACTAAAGCCCTAGCGAAGGACTGCTAGGCGCTAGGCGAAGGACAGCTTGGGACTAAAGTCCTAGCGAAGGAATGCTAGGCACCGGGCGAAGGACAGCTCGGCATCCAAGCCCTGACAAAGGACCGTCAGGCAAAAGTCCAACCAAAGGAGCGGTTGGCATCAGGTACATTCTCCCGAGAGGAGTAGGTGAGGACGCGTTCCCCGTCGAGGGAACAGTAGGCGTCGGTTCGACCTAGGGCTCTATTTTGGAGACCAAAGTCAGAACCAAGACAGCTAAGGCTGTATAAACTAATAATTAATTGTTTTATTGTGTTTTGGACTAACCCTGGATGCAGGACCGAAGGAACGTGTGTCTGCAACTCAGAGAGCCTCAAAGGAGTGAGGCAGCAGCTGAGCAGGGCGCCCTGAGTGTCCAGGACGCCCCCAAGGTGAACCAGAACCAAGTGAAGCAAAAAGGGCTTCGGCTGCTTACTGGGCAGGGCGCCCTCAGCAGCCAGGGCGCCCTCATCAGCCAGGGCGCCCTCAGCAGCCAGGGCGCCCCGCGCCCAAGTCTGCGAAGCTTCATCTTTATCCACAGCCGAGATTTCTGCGCGGAAGAAGTCAGCCAAGGCACCCTCTGCGACCAGGGCGCCCCCAGAGTCAAACTTATCCCTATTAGGATGGGATAATGCTTGACCGAGCTAAAAGCGGATCGCTTGACACGTGGCAGGGCGCCCCCGACGTCCAGGGCGCCCCGAGGTGCTATAAATAGCACCCAACGCCCAAGCCTTCAAGAACAACTTCGAACCAACGCTTCCACGCTCTTCTGTGCTCACGCCTTGCTCCGGAAACCGCCCAACTCGAGCCTACGACGTCCCGCTGCTCCGGAAAGTCAACCTACAACCGGACGTCGGTAAAAGAAGAGTCTCCCTTTTTATTAAAAGTTTATGGTGCTATACTTGTAAATCTATTCTTGTAAACTGATTTTGCGCTCATATAGAATTGCCCAAAGTAAACGATCAACGATCGTGGGCCTTGGAGTAGGAGTCGACCCAGGCTCCGAACCAAGTAAAAACGACTGCGTCTCTGTGTTATTATTTTTCTTATTTTCCGCTGTGCACCTGCTCTTAATTTTCCGAAAAACGAATACCGATATTCACCCCCCTCTATCGGTTCTCTCGATCCAACAAGTGGTATCAGAGCGGGGAAGTTCAAACTTGGTGCAACCACCAGTTTGAAAATTTCTTTTCGGATTTTCTTTATTATTTTTTTTATTCGAATTTTTTAAATATTTTTTCGTTCGAATTTTTTTCGTTAATCGAGGTTGGTGCAAGACCCCTCGATATTTTATTTCCCTTATCCCGCACTACTAATCCAAGACCAAGTCTTGGGATATTTTTCTAGTAGTTTTCTTTTTCAGCTTAAATGGCTATGCAAGAGGGATTCAGCACCGCCAGACCTCCACTTTTCAGTGGAGAAGACTTTTCTTACTGGAAAAGTCGTATGGAAGTCCACCTGAAAACTCAGGTGGACATGTGGATCATCATCTAGTCTGGTCTGGAGATCCCCAAAAACGCCGAAGGACTACCTCAAAGCTACTCGGAGTGGGACAACACCCTAAAGCGCAAAATAGAAGCCGATGCAAAAGCAACACAAACCCTACAATGCGGGCTAACAAAGGAAGAGCTCAACCGAGTAGGCCCCTTCAACAGTGCCAAGGAGCTGTGGGCAAAATTGATTGAGCTACACGAAGGAACGTCAGACACCAGGATCAGTAAGAGGGCTCTGCTCCTGAACAAATTATACACTATCAAGATGGCCGACAACGAAACAGCAGCCCAACTCCACGCACGCATCTAAGAATTGATGAACGGTCTTCACACGATAGGTCACAAGGTCAAAAACCGTGACCTAATAAGGTATGCCCTAAACACTTTCCCTAGAAATACCTTGTGGGCATCTATGGTAGATGCATACAAGGTTTCAAGGGATCTCTCCAAAATTAAATTAAATGAATTATTTTCTGAGTTAGAACTTCATGAGCAGACTAACTGCAATATGGCTGAGAAGAGTATTACCTTTTTTGCAGGAAAAACTGGAAAAGCGACAAAAAAGAAACCTCAACCTGAACCCGAGCTCAACTCTGATTCAGACGCAGAAGATGAAGAGGCAGATCAATCTGAGCTGGTCCGATTGGCCCGAAGCTACTACAAAAAATTGAAAAATCAAGCCAACACACGGAGGACAAGCCGAAGAAAGGACGAACCAGCTGAACCAGCAAATGACAAACACAAGCCCAACGTAACCTGCTACGAGTGCAAGAAGAAGGGCCACTACAAAACAGAATGTCCAAATCTGAAGGAGTCCAAGAAGACAAGAAGGAAAAAGGCACTCCAAGCAACCTGGGACGAATCTTCCTCAGAAGAAGAAGAGGAAGCACCCCAATCAAACCTACTAGCCCTGACCGCCTCAGAAAAAGTCGAGACTGAGTCAGAATCAGAACAGGACGACGGCGAGCTAACTTTTACAGAAGACGGCGAAATTAAGGTAACTGGTTTTAATAGATGTCAATTAAGTGAATTAATTTCATTTCTTTCTCGAGATTTGGCAAAAGCCAAACTCCGAGTCGAATCCCTCCGACAGGAAGTAAAACTCCTGAAAGAGGGAGCTGACTCTAAACCCTTAACCGAGAAGGTTCAGGAAGGAACTCCTACTCAAGTTGAAAAACTTGAAAAGGAAAACTCCTCCCTGAAAACTCAGGTTAAGGATCTTAGATCAGCCTTAGAACGATTTACTTCTGGTTCCAAAAATCTTGACATGATTCTTGGGAAACAGAAGTCCGTTCTAAATCGATCCGGACTTGGCTACCGAACCAAATCCCGACAAAGATCGTATTTGGCTGTACTGAATCAGTCCAGAGGTAAAATTCAGGCATGGGTACCTAAACTGTGCCTGAACCAACCAACTGGATCAAATCAGTATTGGATCCCCAAGGACAAGATTCACATCTTGCCTAACCATCACCGTGGCTTTAGTCCAGGGGGAGCCAAACTGAAAACAATATTTATTGTTCATTAAAATTTAATTTTTGATTGCAAATTGTTTGATTGATTGTTTATTTAAAATTCTGCAATTTATCATGCTTAAAATTAGAAATGGTTAGTATAAGGACTGAACACACTTAACTGAAACTTGACAACATAGTATTGGGTGGAGGTGAGATGATAGTACGTTAGGGAAGCCAATTTGGCGGAACTAGCCGAAGCTACCGATCCAAGACCCAAACTAGTTAGACCAGAAATTTTTCAAAAAATAATTTTAAAAATGAAATTTCATTAAAAGGCTTTGTCAAGGAAAGGGTGGATGATCCCATAAGGCTACGGCCAAAGAAGGCCTAGTGCCTCGCCAAGACCTGGAAGCCAATTTTTGAAATTCAAATTCAAATTAATTTTTGTCAAATTCGAATCTAACACAAAATTTCAGTTATTTGTAGATTTAAATATCTTTTCAAAAATTTAATTATTTTCAAAATTAAGTTTTTCAAAAATTTAATCGCTTTCAAAATTAATTAAGTTTTCAAAATTTAATTATTTTCAAAATAAACTGTCAAAATTATCAAAACCTGTCTCACAAAACCTATAAGGTTAACATGATTGAAAACCCTAGATTTGGGTGAGACAGACTAGGCAGTGAAACTCAATTTAAGCTATTCCTGATTCTAATTGGATCCAAATCAAGAAAATTCTTTATGCGTAGGAACATAAAGATTTGGACCAATGGATGTTGGATAGCGGTTGCTCCAGACACATGACTGGAGATAAATTGAAGTTCACCAAGCTCAAACTCAAAAACCTAGGCTCAGTGGCATTTGGCAATAATGCTACACTCAAGGTAATTGGGTCAGGTAATATTGAGCTCAAATCTGATTTCATTATTAAGAAAGTTCTATTGGTTGAAAACTTTAATTTTAACTTGCTTAGCATAAGTCAGTTATGTGATTCTGGTTATATAGTTACTTTCAACAATTCCAACTGCCTGATTAGAAATGAACAAGACTCAGAAATCATACTTAAGGGCACTAGGAAAAACAATGTATACACTATAAATCTTCCCCTTATACCCAAATGTATGTTAACACAATTAGAACAATCAAACCTCTGGCATAGGAGATTAGGTCATACCAATTTGAGAACTATCTCAAAAATTACCCAACTTGGCTTAATCAAAGGTATCCCTAAAATCAAAAATAATGAAAACCTAATATGTGAATCATGTAATCAAGGTAAACAAACCAAATCCAATCACAAACTAATCCAGTCTGATTTAACTCAAACCACACTTGAGCTCCTGCACCTTGACCTATTTGATTCACATGGAGCCAAGTCACTAAGCGGGAACCGATACTGCTTAGTAATAGTTGATGATTACTCTAGGTTTACCTGGGTTAGGTTCCTAAAAACCAAAGATGAAATCCTAAACCTATTTATTGAATTCTGTAAACTAATTGAAAATCAAAACGACACTAAAATTAAAAGACTTAGGAGTGATCACGGGGGAGAGTTTGAAAATCAAAAATTTGAGGATTTCTGTAAAGTAAATGGGTATTTACATGAATTTTCATGTCCTAGAACCCCCCAACAAAATGGGATAGTTGAGCGAAGAAATAGAACATTACAAGAAGCCGCTAGGGCTATGCTCAACGAATACAACTTAGCAAACCAATTTTGGGCAGAAGCAACTAGTACGACTTGTTATATCCAAAATAGGGCTTTGATTAACAAGCGACACAACAAAACCCCCTATGAATTGTACTACCATAGACTACCAAATCTATATTACCTAAGGGTCTTTGGGTGCAAAGTCCATATCCTAAACACCAAAGACTATTTAGGAAAATTTCAATCCAAGTCAAACCCAGGTATTTTCCTAGGGTATTCAACCACAAGTAGAGCCTATAGAGTTTACAACAAACAAACTAAGAAAATTGAAGAAACAACAAACTTAATTTTTGATGAAGAAATCAATTCAACATCTAATAATCCAGACCCAATTTCATCAAACTCTAACCAAGAAAATAATGAACAAATTATTGAACCATTAATTGAACCCTTAAACGAACTAACTATTGAACCAATTAATGAATTAACTGAACCAAGAATCGAACCAACAAATGAGCCAGCCGAAAGAGTCGAACCAAATAGTGAACCGAACCAACCAGCCGGACCTGAGGCTGAACCAAGCTCTAGAAGAACAAAGAAACCCAGACTTAGTCACCCAACTGATCAAATTATGGGTGATCCAACTCTAGGAGTAAGGACTAGGTCCTCCTATAGGAACCTTAGTCAAATAGCTATGATATCAAAAATTGAACCCAAAACTATAGAGGAAGCCCTACCTGATCCTGATTGGATCATAGCGATGCAAGAAGAACTAGCTCAATTCGAGAGAAACCAAGTCTGGGAATTAGTACCTAAACCTGAGGGCAAATCCGTCATTGACACTAAGTGTGTCTTTAGGAATAAGCTGAATGATCAAGGAGAAATAGTTAGAAATAAAGCCCGCTTAGTAGCAAAGGGTTTCAGCCAAGTAGAGGGATTAGACTACGATGAAACATATGCCCCAGTAGCTAGACTTGAGTCCATTAGAATGTAGTTAGCCTTTGCATCCCATAAAGGATTTAAGTTATATCAAATGGATGTAAAGTCAGCCTTCTTAAATGGATTCATTAAAGAAGAAGTTTATGTAGGACAACCCCCAGGGTTTGAGGACTTAAACAAACCTAACCACGTTTACAAACTAACTAAAGCCTTATATGGGTTAAAACAAGCACCTAGGGCCTGGTATGAACGTTTATCAACCTACTTAACTTCTAAAGAATTCAAACAAGGCCAAATTGACTCAACTCTATTTATTAAAACCCTAGGAAAAGATATATTCATTGCCCAAATTTACGTAGATGACATAATTTTTGGATCCACCAACACAAACTTCCTAAAAGAGTTTGTTAAAATAATGAAAAATGAATTTGAAATGAGCTTAGTTGGTGAGCTTAACTTTTTCCTAGGCTTACAAATTAAACAAACTAAGGATGGAAACTACGTTCATCAATTTAAGTATGCTAAAGAATTGATAAAGAAATTTAAAATGGATAACTCTAAAAGTATAAGTACCCCCATGGCCACTAATGTAAAAATAGATAGTGACCCTGATGGCAAACCAGTGGACCCCAAACTCTATAGGAGTATTGTAGGTAGCCTACTGTACCTTACAGCCAGTAGACCTGACATTCTTTTTGCTGTAGGGATGTGTGCTAGGTACCAAACCTGTGCTAAGGAAACACACTTAGCAGCCCTAAAAAGAATACTAAGATATGTAAAGGGCACCCTAAATGTAGGAATTTGGTATCCTAGGACCTCAACTTTTGATTTGACAGGATACTCAGATTCTGATTATGCTGGATGTAAATTAGATAGAAAGAGCACAAGTGGAAGCTGCCAACTGTTAGGACAGAGTCTAGTTAGTTGGTGCAGCAGAAAACAACACTGTGTAGCTCTATCCACAACTGAAGCTGAGTATGTGGCCTTAGGAGAGTGTGTAACTCAACTTTTGTGGATGATGCATACACTAAAGGACTTCCAGCTCAACTACACCCAAACTCAAGTATTTATTGACAATATAAGTTCAATTAATTTAACTAAGAACTCAATCCAACATTCAAGAACCAAACATATAGAAGTCAAACATCATTTTGTAAGAGACCATGTAGCCAGGGGTGAAATAGTACTTAAGCATATTGACTCTAAATCCAACTTAGCTGATATATTCACAAAACCCTTACCTGAATCTGAGTTCAGTTCACTAAGAAGGCAGTTAGGATTGTGTTCAGTAGAATAGATTAACTACATTTCCTTCTATTACTGTTCTACTTGCTTTTTAAAAATTGTTACTCAAAATAGAATTTGAAAAACTGCTTTACTTAATTTCAAAATCAGTTTTCATTTTTCGACTTAGTGTTATTTTTATTTCAAAACTACCCCTTTTCAAAACTAGGGTTTTTTTGAAAATGGACTTAGCCTAGGCCCTAACCCTAGAACTGCATGCACCTATAGACTTAGAAGCCAGCATCTCACAAGCACCTTAGGGTACTTTTGATTGATAACCTAGAATGGGTTGAGATGCTTAGGTCTTTGCCTCAATTCAAGATGCTTTAAGTCAGTGCATCTGCAGTAATTGGGGCACTAAATACAACTTACACAGCAATCAAGTTAAGTGTCAAGTTTAGAAAATCTAACTTGAACAGAAACACTTAACTTGACTAACCCTAGCAAAAGCTACTGTTTATAACAGTTAGTAAGTAGCTAATTGGGTTAGACAGGTCCCTACAGAGAAAATTGACTGATTTGATTTAATAATGAATTGGTTCAGTACAGCAAAATCTTACTTATTTCCATTATGTAACTTTTTCTGCTATATTTATCTATTTTTGATATATGGCAAAGGGGGAGAGATAGGAAAGGAGAGAGTAAAACATTTTTTGCTCAAATAAAACATTTTTTGCTCAAATATTTTTTACTCTATCCTTTATTCAAAAAGTTCTCAAAATTTTCTTATCCTTTATTCAAAAAGCTTTCAAAAATACTAAAGCATTTTTAAATATTTTTTACTCTATCCTTTATTCAAAAAGTTCTCAAAATTTTCTTATCCTTTATTCAAAAAGCTTTCAAAAATACTTAAGCTTTTTTTAAAAAAAAATTTTCTAAGTACTTTTTCAAAAAACCTTTTCAAAATTAGCTAAGTACTTAAGCAAATCTTCTTCAAATTACTTAGGTTTTTCAAAATTTATTAAGTACTTAAATCTTCCAAATTTATTAAGTACTTAAATCTTCCAAATTCATTAAGTACTTAAATCTTCAAAATTATTAAGTACTTAAGTTTTCCAAATGTACTAAAGTTTTTTCTTACTAAGTAGTTAAGCTTTTGAAATCTTACCAAGTACTTAAGTTAACACTTTCAAAACTTTTGAGTACCTTAAAACTTAAGGCTTCAAACATTTTTAGTACTCTAAAATCATGCTTTCAAAAACTTTCCTATGTACTTTTAACTTAAGTTTTTAAAGTACAAATAAAGTTTTTTTTAACCCCACGAATTTTTGAAAAATCAAGGGGGAGATTCCTTCCAGGGGGAGGGAACAAAATTTAACTTTTCATGCTTGCTTAAACTTAACGTTTTGAACTAGGGTTGCCATAAATCAAAAAGGGGGAGATTGTTGGTGCAGAAAGCACCCAAGTCAAACCTGTGTTTTGATAATGGCAACAGAGTTCAAAAGTTACGTCTTACTTGTTTTCAAACAAGTTACTCTAGTGTACAGGAAAAGCCCTAGCGAAGGACTGCTAGGCACTGGCGAGGGAATGCCAGAGTCAAAAGCCCTAGCGAAGGACTGCTAGGCACCTGGCGAAGGAATGCCAGGGTAAAAAGCCCTAGCGAAGGACTGCTAGGCGCCAGGCGAAGGACAGCTTGGGACTAAAGCCCTAGCGAAGGACTGCTAGGCGCCAGGCGAAGGACAGCTTGGGACTAAAGCCCTAGCAAAGGAATGCTAGGCACCGGGCGAAGGACAGCTCGGCATCCAAGCCCTGACAAAGGACCGTCAGGCAAAAGTCCAACCAAAGGAGCGGTTGGCATCAGGTACATTCTCCCGAGAGGAGTAGGTGAGGACGCGTTCCCCGCCGAGGGAACAGTAAGCGTCGATTCGACCTAGGGCTCCATTTTGGAGACCAAAGTCAGAACCAAGACAGCTAAGGTTGTATAAACTAATAATTAATTGTTTTATTTGTTGGATCGAGAAGCCCGATAGAGGGGGGGGGTGAATATCGGAAAACTTTCGGATTTACGTAAGAGTAAGTGCACAGCGAAAAATGAAATAAAAACAATCACAAAGACACAGTCGATTTACTTGGTTCGGAGCCTGTGTCGACTCCTACTCCAAGGCCCACAGTCGTTGACCGTTTACTTTGGGCAATTCTATATCAGGCGCAAAAATCGTTTACAAAAGATTACAGGATTAGAATGAAGTACAGTAAACGTTAAATTAGCTCTTTTACCGACGTCCGGAGTAGATCGATTATGTCGGGGCAGCAGGACGTCGTCGGCTTGATTTGGAGAGTTTCCGGGGTAAGGCGCGAGAGCAGAAGAGCTTTTAGGCGTTGAAAGAATTGATGCCTTGAAGCCTTGGTCGAAGGTCCCTTATATAGGGCCTGGGGGTGCCCGGGATGTCGGGGGCGCCCCTCACGTGGCGTTTGATGCGGTTGTAGTTCGGTGGCCGTCTGATCCCCTTATCCTCGGGATCCGCTTTGACCGGGGCGCCCACAGCGCTCGGGGCGCCCGGATTGACTGGGTCAAACTCTATCCTTTGGCTTTGCTTGGCTTCGAGGGGTTAGGGTTCGATGTATGCGCATGGGGGCGCCCGGGATGCTGGGGGCGCCTGGGAGCAGCGGGGGCGCCCCGAATATGAGCTGTCGAAGCCACTTTACATTTGTTGTGTTTGGTGTTCACCTTGGGGGCGCCCGGGACACTCCGGGCGCCTTGGTCAGCAGTTGCCTCACTCCTTTGAGGCACTCTGAGCTGCAGACTCACGTTCCTTCGGTCCTGCATCCAGGGTTAGTCCAAAACACAATAACATAATAAATTATTAGATTTATACAGCCTTTGCTGTCTTGGTTCTGACTTTGGTCTCCAAAATGGAGCCCTAGGTCGAACCGACGCCTACTGTTCCCTCGACGGGGAACGCGTCCTCACCTACTCCTCTCGGGAGAGTTTACCTGATGCCAACCGTTCCTCTGGTTGGACTTTTGCCTGACGGTCCTTTGTCAGGTCTTGGATGCCGAGCTGCCCTTCGCCCGGTGCCTAGCTGTCCTTCGCTAGGGCTTTGATACTGGCAGTCCTTCGCCAGTTGCCTAGCAGTCCTTCGCTAGGGCTTGGATACTGGCAGTCCTTCGCCAGTGGCCTAGCAGTCCTTCGCTAGGGCTTGGATACTGGCAGTCCTTCGCCAGGTGCCTAGCATTCCTTCGCTAGGGCTTGAATACTGGCAGTCCTTCGCCAGGTGCCTAGCATTCCTTCGCTAGGGCTTGAATACTGGCAGTCCTTCGCCAGGTGTCTAGCATTCCTTCGCTAGGACTTTGTCTCTGCACACTTGAGTAACATTGTTAGATCACAAATAAACTTAACTTTGAATCCTTTGCCAATATCAAAACCAGGTTCGATATGGTACTTCCTGCACCAACATTATTGTGTTTTGGACTAACCCTGGATGCAGGACCGAAGGAACGTGTGTCTGCAACTCAGAGAGCCTCAAAGGAGTGAGGCAGCAGCTGAGCAGGGCGCCCTGAGTGTCCAGGGCGCCCCCAAGGTGAACCAGAACCAAGTGAAGCAAAAAGGGCTTCGGCTGCTTACTGGGTAGGGTGCCCTCAGCAGCCAGGGCGCCCTCATCAGCCAGGGCGACCTCAGCAGCCAGGGCGCCCCGCGCCCAAGTCTGCGAAGCTTCATCTTTATCCACAGCCGAGATTTCTGCGCGGAAGAAGTCAGCCAAGGCACCCTCTGCGACCAGGGCGCCCCCAGAGTCAAACTTATCCCTATTAGGATGGGATAATGCTTGACCGAGCTAAAAGCGGATCGCTTGACACGTGGCAGGGCGCCCCCGACATCCAGGCCGCCCCGAGGTGCTATAAATAGCACCCAACGCCCAAGCCTTCAAGAACAACTTCGAACCAACGCTTCCACGCTCTTCTGTGCTCACGCCTTGCTCCGGAAACTGCCCAACTCGAGCCTACGACGTCCCGCTGCTCCAGAAAGTCAACCTACAACCGGACGTCGGTAAAAGAAGAGTCTCCCTTTTTATTAAAAGTTTATGGTGCTATACTTGTAAATCTATTCTTGTAAACTGATTTTGCGCTCATATAGAATTGCCCAAAGTAAACGATCAACGATCGTGGGCCTTGGAGTAGGAGTCGACCCAGGCTCCGAACCAAGTAAAAATGACTGCGTCTCTGTGTTATTATTTTTCTTATTTTCCGCTGTGCACCTGCTCTTAATTTTCCGAAAAACGAATACCGATATTCACCCCCCCCTCAATCGGTTCTCTCGATCCAACAAAATAGTCACTCTCTCTACTCAACTCAATTGCTTGCTCAGTACTCAGCAGTCGCTCAACTCAACCTCTTGTTAGGCACTTAACAGTGGCTCGACTCAGCCACTCGCTCGGCACTAAGCAGTTGCTCGCTCTCCTCAACTCAGCTGCTTGCTCAACACTTACCAATCGCTCGACTCTGCCACTCGCTCTTCTCAACTCAGTTGCTTGCTTAACACTCAGCAATCGCTCGACTCAGCCACTCGCTCGACACTAAGCAGTCCCTCGCTTTGCTCTGTTGGATCGAGAAGAACGATAGAGGGGGGGTGAATATCGTAAAACGTTTTCGGATTCGTAAAGAGAATAAGCAGTGGAAAATAAAGAAACACACACGCAAACTCAAGCGATTTTACTTGGTTCGGAGTCACGGTCGGCTCCTACTCCAAGGCCCACGGTCGTTGACCGTTTATTGCGGGCAATTCTATATGTGCGCAAATGTTTGCAGAGAAATTTTATAGTTGTAGTACAGTAAACAGAAAATTAAGATCTTTCGTTACCGACGCCCGGTGTAGATTGTACTTCGGAGCAGAGGGTCGTCATCGACGCTTCAATCTCGAGATGGGAGGTTTCTGGAGCAGAGCGCTTGAGTAGAAGAGCGTATTGACGTTGGAAAGTTGTGTTGAGAAGCCTTGGGGGTCGAGCCCCTTATATAGTGCACCTGGGGGCGCCCGGGACGTTAGGGGCGCCCTCCACGTGTCACACGATCCGACAAACTCTCGGTCAGCCTTTATCCCTTCAGGATCGGGCTCGAGGTTTGACGGGGGCCCCCGGGTTGACTCAATCAGCTGGCTTCTCGGCTGGATAAACTCTATCCGCTTCGTTGGCTTGAGCCCAGGGCGCCCAAGGCATCCGGGGCGCCCGGGAGCACAGGGGCACCCGGGAGCTTGGGGGCGCCCCGCCCAGTGAGCTTCCAAAGCATTACTTGCTCAGCTTGTCTTGCCTTCACCTTGGGGGCGCCCGGGACCTCCGGGGCGCCCTGCCCAGCTGCTGCCCCTCTCCTTTGGGGCGTTCTGAGCTGTAGAAACTTGTTCCTTCGGTCCTGCATCCAGGGTTAGTGCTACACAAAACAAAGCAAGAATGTTAGTGAGTTTTACAGCCGTAGCTGTCTTGGTTCTGACTTTGGGTCTCCCATATAGAGCCCTAGGTCGAGCCGACGCCTACTGTTCCTTCGACGGGGAACGCGTCCTCACCTACTCCTCTCAGGAGAGTTTACCTTTTGCCAACCGGCTCCTTCGGTTGGACTTTTGCCCGATGCACCTGACCAGGTCTTCGTGCCCACCTTCCGAGCAGGTCTTCGGTGCCCAGCTCCTTGCCAGGCCTTCGTGCCCAGTCCTCGACTAGGACTTCGTGCCCACCTTCCGAGCAGGTCTTCGGTGCCCAGCTCCTTGCCAGGGCTTCGTGCTCAGTCCTCGACCAGGACTTTGTGCCTAGTGTACCTAGGGCTTCTTTTCCGGTACACTTAGTGAACATGTTAGATCAACATAACATCTTAACTTTTGAACCCTTTGCCATTATCAAAATCCAGGTTCGACTTAGGTGCTACTGCACCAAAAATCTCCCCCTTTTTGATTTATGGCAACTCGATTCAAAAAGTTAAGTTAAAAATAAGTGATATAACAGTTTAGTTTTCTTCCCCCGGAAGGAATCTCCCCCTAGGTTTTTCAAAAGTTCGTGGGGTTTGAAAATTTCTATGTCTAAAGATGGAATTAAATTTTCAACACTTAGAACATTTTTCAACAGAAGTTTTAGAAACTATTTTCCAAAAGAAGATTTTCATTGGGTACTTTGAAAATTTATACTTAGAAACAAATTTTTTATGAAAAAACAGTTTAGGTCAAGTACTTAAAAACAATTTTGAAATCAACTTGGGTCAAGTACTTAGACACTGTTTTGGAAAAAATTTTGAAAGTAACTTAGACTAAGTACTTAGAAACAGTTTTGGAAAAAAATTTTGAAGGCAACTTTAAGTACTTTTTGAAGAAAGGATAAAGAAAAATTTTGAAAAAAGATTTTTAAGCCTTCTCTCCTTTCCAATCTCTCCCCCTTTGCCATATATCAAAAAAAACAAAGCAATATATGAAACAGAATTGCATAAGAATATAGCAAAACAACAATGTGCTGTACTGAACCAATTCAAGATATAAACTGAGCCAAATCAATTTGCTTTTTCTCGTTTAGGGTCCTGTCTAACCCAATTAGCTACTTACTAACTGTTATAAACAGTAGTTTTCGCTAGGGTTAGTCAAGTTAAGTGTTTTGTTCAAGTTAGATTGTCTAAGCTTGACACTTAACTTGATTGCTGTTTAGTTTGTATTTAGTGTCCCAATTACTGCCGATACACTGACTTAAAGCATCTTGAATTAAGGTAAAGACTTAAGCATCTCAACCATTTCTAGGTTATCAATCAAAAGTACCCTATGGTGCTTGTGAGATGCTGGCTTCTAAATCTATAGGTGCATGCAGTTCTAGGGTTAGGGCCTAGGCTAAGTCCATTTGCGAAAAGACCTTAGTTTTGAAGGGGGTAGTTTTTGAAAATAAAACTAAGTCGAAAAATTATTAAAAAGAAATGCTAAAAAGATTTTTCAAACTGATTAAAAGCTGATTTTGAATTCAAGTAAAGCAGTTTTAAAATTGTTTTAGAAACTGATTTTCAAATCAAGTAAAGCAGTAAGAAAACCAAAAGTAGAGTAAACCTATTCTACCAAGCATAATCCTAATAAAGATCATATAATCATGAAAAAGCAAATAGTCAACTCCATAAATCAGCTGGTCAAAAGAGAGGGCCAGGATAGTCACACCATAATCAGATACAAGTCAACCCTACTGAGTAGGGGCAGTCAAATAGTCACTAGTACAATGCCAATCAAATCTAGGAGGAGGGACCGGGACGATCCGATGAGCCTGGCTGCCAGGATCGAAATAGTGACATCATCTCATGATATCGAGCGTCGCTAGTCTCCCTATCGGCTCTGAGGGTACTCATGTACTCAGTGTAATAGGCCTGATTTGCCTCCATTTCTTCAGCATGATTTGCCTCCACTTCCTCCCGGAGGCTCTGGACCTGTGTCTCAAGTCGTTGTTGGGACCGGGTGCATGTTGACATGGATGCGGGTTCGTAATTTTAAAATTAATTACGTGCAGCGGAAGGTTTAGCATAAATAATTTCTCAAATTATTTAACCACACATCTAAGCATGCAACTTTATCTTGTGTAGACATGATCATATATTTAAAATTTTGTAGAAACGTAAACTAATTTACGTATTACCTCACGTAACTCGAAGGAAGGGACGAGATTCAACCGTAAGCGTCCCTCGGAAGCTCCGCCTCTATTCGCGTCCACGTCGAGTATCTTCGGGACGACTTCGCAAAGCCACGAGTTTCGTGTTCTCGAGAACTACTAGATTCTCCGAGAACGCGACAAGAAAACCAAGAGAGAAGTAATCACATCGGAAAAACTCACTACCAAGGTTGGCCGGAATCACAATTCCGGCGAGAAGGAGGAAGATGACTTGCGCCCAATCCCAAGGTGATGATGGCCGGAGAGGAAGATCGTCCCAACGGAAGAACTTTGTCGCCTCGGTGCTTCTCCTTGTGCTCACGGCAAGAAGAAGGGAGAAGAGCCTTGTGGCCGGCCAAGAGAAAGAAGGGAGGAGAGGGAGAGAGCCCAGGCAAGAATACTTCGATTGATTTCCAAGCCTTGCCTTGGGTCCTTTATATAGTGGCCTCTCAACCGCCAAGTCCCTTTTTTCTTATGGAATAAATTTTCTATGACTTATTCCATCATGCCAAGTTTTATCATTTTTTAATTCATGATAAAAATCCGACCAAGTCTCCTTTTTTCTTATGGAATAAATTTTTTTATCATGGTAAATCAATCCATGATTGATTTTATAAAATAAAATAAACCAATCCAGGGTTCATTTTAATTTCCATGAAAAATAAACCAAACCTTGGTTTATTATATAAAAATTTATATCATCCATAATTTTATAAAACAAACCACACAATTGGTTTATTTTATAAATTGAACCAAAAACTTGGTTCTCTCCCTTTGTTGTGGCCGGCCAGGCAAAGAGGATGGAGACCCTCTTTGGCCGGCCCATCCAAGCCACGCCCCAATGAATTAAACTCATTTAATTCATCTATTAAGTCTTCAAAAGACTTAACCATTTTACGCTTCCGATGCGTCTCTGATAAATTCAGATTCGACTTATCATTTGGCTCAACCAAACCTAATCTCTTTTGATTGGAAAAATCTAATTTTCAACTCGTTTTAAATCCCTCGGATTACTCGTAGTGCGTGTGACTAAATAGGCTTTCGATTTATGTTGGCCGTCTATAATTAACCAATTATAGAACGATCATGAGTGACACCTAGTAGTACATCATGATATCCAATTAATCGAAAAATCAACGGTTGACCTCAGAAACAATTCTGAAACCCTTCAGCAGCTATAATGAATCGTGCCTCATTCCCTTCACCATCTTATACCCACTTGGTTCAGGACATGGTCTATGTGTGTCAGTCCCCACTAGGCTGACTACGTCACACCTAGCCCAAGTAACGTTTTCTCGTCCTACGGATTCTAATTACTCTTATGTATTTAAGAGATTCATACTCTGAACATGTCATGCTCTGGCCAGAGGCTTCGAGTAACAATCCGACGATAGACCTTGGGTATACATCTCCTCGCAAGGAGTGGTGAATCCTTTGTAGGCTGTTCAAACATCTTCGGGCACTTCGGCTTATACCCAATCATCCTGGGTCCACACCTCCTTGGAGATGCTTGCTTAAGATGTCAAAGTATAAGTCTCCATGACCAAGATGACTTGAACACCGCAAGTCAAAGGAACATCGCACTTAAGCTGCAGTAAGAACTTCATGGACATATCTATATGTAGACTACCATATGAAGTTTTACAGCCAGTCACTCCAATGAACTAGTTCCCTTAACTAGTATTCATGTTTATCTCCGGATATCCCAATGTCACCAGCCAGTGAGAATCAGCTGATTAGAGAATAATCCATGCTAGTCTCAACAGAATTGATAGTGTCCGTATTTATCAATTCATCGACTAGGGACAATTTCAATACTTCACAATTGCACATGTAGAGATAATCACTAGTTGTGAATTCATCACAAATTCTCTCATGCTGTGAATTGTATTGCGGACATTCAGTAAATGAGTTTAAGATCTCAATCAAATACATAAACATGTATACTCAAATAGTGAATATTCATTTATTAAAATAAATGATTACAATCATAAGGCGATTGCCTTAGGATATTTTTCTCATATCACCAACAAACTCCCACTTGGCCTAATGCCAATCGCTACGGTATCCAATACCACAGGCTCTAACATGACCCTCAAACTTGCTTTGAGGCAAGACCTTAGTTAAAGGATCCGCTAAATTCCTTTCAGTGGGAATTTTCTCAATTTGTATATCATTCCTACTTATAATCTCTCTGATCAGATGATAGCGGCGAAGCACATGTTTGGATCGCTGATGAGACCTTGGTTCCTTTGCTTGTGCAATAGCTCCATTGTTGTCGCAATAAACCGGTATTGCTTCATCAATGGTTGGAACCACACCAAGTTCTGAGACAAACTTCTTGATCCAGACTGCTTCCTTTGCTGCTTCCGAAGCTGCAATATATTCCGCTTCCGTGGTAGAATCCGCTATGGTGTCTTGCTTGGAACTCTTCCAACTTATTGCGCCTCCATTCAAATTAAATACGTATCCGGACTGAGATTTAGAGTCATCCTTATCTGTCTGGAAACTGGCATCTGTATACCCACGTATTATCATATCACCTTCTCCATATATTAGGAACACATCCTTAGTTCTTCTCAAGTACTTGAGGATTGTCTTGACAGCCGCCCAATGATCCATTCCTGGATCAGACTGGTATCTGCTTGTGACGCTTAGAGCATACGATACATCGGGCCTAGTACATAACATAGCATACATGATAGATCCTATCGCAGATGCATAAGGAATCTTATTCATGCAAATTCTCTCGTCTTCTGTGCGCGGACACATAGACTTCGAAAGGTTGATCCCATGCCTAATGGGAAGGTAACCTTTCTTGGATTCCAACATGCTAAACCTTTCTAGCACTCGGTCTATATATGTAGACTGCGAAAGACCAAGCAACCGTTTTGATCTATCTCTATAGATTCTAATCCCAAGGATATATGTTGCTTCTCCCAGGTCTTTCATGGAGAAAGTTTTGGACAACCAAATTTTAACTGACTGTAAGACTGATATATCGTTTCCTATAAGTAATATGTCATCGACATTAACACTAGGAATACGACTGCACTCCCACTAACCTTCTTGTATACACAAGGTTCGTCAGGATTTTGTGAGAAATCAAACTCTTTGATTGTCTCATCAAAACGGATGTTCCAGCTCCTGGATGCTTGCTTTAATCCATATATGGATCGTCGAAGCTTGCATACTTTGGTTTTATTAACCGATGTGAAACCTTCAGGTTGTACCATGTATACATCCTCAAGCAGGTTTTCATTAAGGAAAGTTGTTTTCACATCCATTTGCCATATCTCATAAT
The DNA here is from genome assembly GCA_024364735.1 of Boesenbergia rotunda. Classification (NCBI taxonomy): domain Eukaryota; kingdom Viridiplantae; phylum Streptophyta; class Magnoliopsida; order Zingiberales; family Zingiberaceae; genus Boesenbergia; species Boesenbergia rotunda. Next base: position 174,052 of record JAGFNQ010005416.1, on the reverse strand, counting down.
CATAATGAGCTGCTATGGCCAGGAGCATCCGAATGGATTTAAGCATAGCTACTGGCGAATAGGTTTCGTCATAATCAATTCCTTGTTTCTGACGATATCCTTTTGTCACTAATCTAGCCTTAAAGGTAACAACATTACCTTCCATGTCGGTTTTCTTCTTGAAAACCCACTTGCACCCTATGGGCTTGATCCCTTCAGGTGGGTTAACCAAGTCCCATACTTGATTTTTGAACATGGAATCCATTTCCGACTTCATGGCTTCAAGCCACTTATCCCTTTTTGAATTTTTCAGAACATCTTCATAACTAATAGGTTCGTCATTGTTAATGAGTAACACGTCATTCGATTCACTTATAAGAAATCCGTATCTCTCTGGAATATTGTGTGTCCTATCATACCTACGAAGAAGTGGTGTTGTTTTAGGTTCAACTGATAGCTCATCATTATGAGTTATTGGTTGTGGGTCTAGACTAGGTGTCTCTGTAATGTCTATTGGAGTTTCTTGAACTTCTTCAAGTTCAATGCTACTCCCACTATTTTTTTGTAAAAGAAATTCTTTTTCTAGAAATACAGCATGCCTTGAAACAAACACCTTTTGTTCCAAGGGATGATAGAATTGTTAACCTTTCGTTTCCTTAGGGTATCCAATAAATAGACATTTATCAGATTTAGCATCCAATTTGTCTGATACAGTCCGCTTTACATAAGCAGGACAACCCCATATCTTTAGGTGAGATAAATGAGGTTTCTTACTATTCCACGTCTCATATGGAGTAGTAGAGACTACCTTGGTCGGGACTCTGTTTAGTAAGTAAACAGCTGTCTTAAGCGCATAGCCCCAAAAGGATTTTGGAAGAGTTGCATGATTCATCATAGATCTAACCATGTCCATCAAGGTTCGATTACGCCTCTCAGATACACCATTATGCTGTGGTGTATATGACGGAGTCCATTAAGACAATATCCCATTGTTCCTAAGATAATCTTGAAACTCTTGACTTAAGTATTCACCACCCCGATCGGATCAAAGTATCTTAATACTTTTGTCAAGCTGTTTCTCTACTTCACTTCTGAACTCTTTGAATTTCTCAAAAGCTTCAGATTTGTGTTTCATTAAGAACACATACCCGAATCGTGAGTGATCATCGATAAAGGTAATGAAGTAGCTATAGCCTCCTTGTGCAAGAGTTGACATTGGTCCACATACATCAGTATGTATTAGACCAAGCAATTCTCCCACTGGTTTACCTTTTTTGGAAAAGGGTAATTTGGTTATCTTGCCTTTTAAGCATGATTCGCATGTATCAAATGAACCAAGTTCAAATGATTCCAGAATTCCACATCGGTGTAATTTGGTCATGCGTTTCTTGCTTACATGGCCAAGACGACAATGCCACGTATAGGAGTCTATTTGATTATCTATTCAAGCACGTTTGTTGTTAACTTCGATATTGAAAACGTCACCGAATAAATCTAACGTGTAGATACCATTGCATAAAGTTCCGGTCCCATAAAGAACATCATTTAAAGTTATGTAACAGCAATTGTTACTAAAAGTTAAATGACAACCCTTTTCATTCAAGCATGAAATAGATACAATGTTCTTTATTAACGAAGGAACAAAATAACAATTATCCAATTCTAAGACAAGTCCAGTAGGGAGCTTTAGCAAATATGTTCCGATGGCAATAGCAGCAATCTTTGCTCCATTTCCAACTCGCAAATTCGCTTCTCTCTTGACGAGTCTTCTTCTATTCCTTAGCTCGTGTATGTCATTACATATATGTGAGCTACACCCAGTATCAAGTACCCAGGTGTACGAGGAAATAGAGTGACATTCAATAACGAAGATGCCTGAAGAGGATGGGGCATCGGATGCCTTCTTCTTCAAGGACTCAAGATAAACCTTGCAGTTTCTTCGCCAGTGGCCCTCCTTGCCGCAGTGATGGCAAGTGCCTTTTGGTGCCTTTTCAATCCTTTTGGCCTTAGTTAACTTATTGGTGTCCAAAATGGAACGCAAATTCAGAGAAGACATGATCAGGTGATTATCCTAGAAATACAAATTGAGGTTATGTGATGAGAATGATAAAAAATGCATCAATATACATTAATTAAATCCTATTTATTTTTCGAATTGAATAACCCTTTTTATCAATTCGGGAGATCGTAGGAACATCTCCAAATAGGTAGATATCCAACCATAGATAAGAACAACCATGGCTGGAGTCCATCAAGTTATTCTTAGCTATGAAGGTAGGTAATTATACCAATTACATATTACACATATGTAACTATCACATTATGCTATCAACTAATTGAATGTTTGCATATATCATTGGGTTGTTAACTCATTAACAAGTATGCAACAATATACATAGCACCCAACTGCACCTCTCTTTACATCGACCTTGGCTGTGGCACAACAAATCGATGCTCCAAGCTTAAGGCTGACCCATTAATCAAGAAATAGTTTTAATATGGTTGGAGCTCATTCAACCGTTTAGTCAGGCTTGGATGTGTCCAACAAACAAAACTAAGGATTGACCTCTGACTCCAACTATATTAATCATAAACTAATTCCATGGTTTGAACATGTTGAGGTTCAAGCCGGGCATGGATGTGTCCATCAACCCAAACGAGAAACAAAACTCCGGTTCTAACCATATTAATGGAAGGTGTTGGCCTTAATATTTTGTAAGGGGTTTTGGGTCTCATTTTTTTCTTTTAAGCACATTCATGACATATAATTATGTCATGTACTAACGATTTCCTTAATAAAATATGTATGTGACTTAATTTATCAAGTCTCATTAATTGAATTAGGAACCGGATTTCCTAATTCTAATTTCATACTTTATTCAAGGAATTATTTTGGAAAACAATTTCCTAAATTATCATAATCAATTTCGGAAATAATATGTTTAAGATTTTGATTTCTCTAAATCAAATCTTATTAAATTAAGAGACAGATTCCCTTAATTCAACCACATATTATTTTCATGAAAATCTTATTTAAGGAAATATATTCTATAGGAAATAATTTTCCTAATTAATTTTGGAGACAATAATATGTAAGAGCATCATCACCTCATAAATCAAATAAGAAAATTATCGTTTGAGAATAACCTCAAAATTTTCAAGATTTGATCACATATTTTATTTATGAAAAATTAATATCAATAACTTAATTTGGATGGCTCCCCGAGGCTCAATCCAAAATAAGAATTTATTGATAATATAATTTGGACGGCTCCCCGAGGCTCAATCCAAATTAAACATTTGAAAGTTTAAATTCAATTTAGGAAATTTAATTATAACAACTAACTTTAAATTGCACGGCTCCCCGAGGCTCAATCCAAAATAAAGAATTTTGTAAATAATTTAATTTCTAATTATGAATTTAAATGCCAATTAATATTTTCATAATTTGTCTAGACTTTCTTGAAAGAAAGTGCCCAAAATTGCGAGCTTTCCATAAATGGAAAGTTTCTAAAAATAAAAGGTTTTCAGAATAATTGTAAGTTTCTGGTACAAAGAAAACTTACGTTTTTCCAAAATTGGAAAATTTCCAAAATAGAAAATTTCCAAAATTGGAAAGTTTCCAAAAATGGAAAGTTTTCACAATTATCATAAAATTTCAGAAACAGGGATATTTCAAAAGTTTGCGAAATTTCATGATGATTTCCAAACTTTGAAATTCCTAAATCGAAAATTTACCATAATTGGAAAGTTTCCATAATTGGAAAATTTTCCAAAATTGAGATCATGACAAAGTTTTCCGCAAAACAATTATATGATTATGTCGAACACTAACCGGCTCTGATACCACTGTTGGGACCGGGTGCATGTTGACATGGATGCGGGTTCGTAATTTTAAAATTAATTACGTGCAGCGGAAGGTTTAGCATAAATAATTTCTCAAATTATTTAACCACACATCTAAGCATGCAACTTTATCTTGTGTAGACATGATCATATATTTAAAATTTTGTAGAAACGTAAACTAATTTACGTATTACCTCGCGTAACTCGAAGGAAGGAACGAGATCCAACCGTAAGCGTCCCTCGGAAGCTCCGCCTCTATTCGCGTCCACACCGAGTATCTTCGGGATGACTTCGCAAAGCCACGAGTTTCGTGTTCTTGAGAACTACTAGATTCTCCGAGAACGCGACAAGAAAACCAAGAGAGAAGTAATCACATCGGAAAAACTCACTACCAAGGTTGGCCGAAATCACAATTCCGGCGAGAAAGAGAAAGATGACTTGCGCCCAATCCCAAGGTGATGATGGCCGGAGAGGAAGATCGTCCCAACGGAAGAACTTTGTCGCCTCGGTGCTTCTCCTTGTGCTCACGGCAAGAAGAAGGGAGAAGAGCCTTGTGGCCGGCCAAGAGAAAGAAGGGAGGAGAGGGAGAGAGCCCAGGCAAGAATACTTCGATTGATTTCCAAGCCTTGCCTTGGGTCCTTTATATAGTGGCCTCTCAACCGCCAAGTCCCTTTTTTCTTATGGAATAAATTTTCTATGACTTATTCCATCATGCCAAGTTTTATCATTTTTTAATTCATGATAAAAATCCGACCAAGTCTCCTTTTTTCTTATGGAATAAATTTTTTTATCATGGTAAATCAATCCATGATTGATTTTATAAAATAAAATAAATCAATCCAGGGTTCATTTTAATTTCCATGAAAAATAAACCAAACCTTGGTTTATTATATAAAAATTTATATCATCCATAATTTTATAAAACAAACCACACAATTGGTTTATTTTATAAATTGAACCAAAAACTTGGTTCTCTCCCTTTGTTGTGGCCGGCCAGGCAAAGAGGATGGAGACCCTCTTTGGCCGGCCCATCCAAGCCACGCCCCAATGAATTAAACTCATTTAATTCATCTATTAAGTCTTCAAAAGACTTAACCATTTTACGCTTCCGATGCGTCTCTGATAAATTCAGATTCGACTTATCATTTGGCTCAACCAAACCTAATCTCTTTTGATTGGAAAATCCAATTTTCAACTCGTTTTAAATCCCTCAGATTACTCGTAGTGCGTGTGACTAAATAGGCTTTTGATTTATGTTGATCGTCTATAATTAACCAATTATAGAACGATCATGAGTGGCACCTAGTAGTACATCATGATCCTCAATTAATCGAAAGATCAACGGTTGACCTCAGAAACAATTCTAAAACCCTTCAGCAGCTATAATGAATCGTGTCTCATTCCCTTCACCATCTTATACCCACTTGGTTCAGGACATGGTCTATGTGTGTCAGTCCCCACTAGGCTGACTACGTCACACCTAGCCCAAGTAACGTTTTTTCGTCCTACGGATTCTAATTACTCTCATGTATTTAAGAGATTCATACTCTGAACATGTCATGCTCTGGCCAGAGGCTTCGAGTAACAATCCGATGATAGGCCTTGGGTATACATCTCCTCGCAAGGAGTGGTGAATCCTTTGTAGGTTGTTCAAACATCTTCAGGCACTTCGGCTTATACCCAATCATCCTGGGTCCACACCTCCTTGGAGATACTTGCTTAAGATGTCAAAGTATAAGTCTCCATGACCAAGATGACTTGAACACCGCAAGTCAAAGGAACATCGCACTTAAGCTGCAATAAGAACTTCATTGACATATCTATATGTAGACTACCATATGAAATTTTACAGTCAGTCACTCCAATGAACTAGTTCCCTTAACTAGCATTCATGTTTATCTCCGGACATCCCAATGTCACCAGCCAGTGAGAATCAGCTGATTAGAGAATAACCCATGCTAGTCTCAACAGAATTGATAGTGTCCGTATTTATCAATTCATCGACTAGGGACAATTTCAATACTTCACAATTGCACATGTAGAGATAATCACTAGTTGTGAATTCATCACAAATTCTCTCATGCTGTGAATTGTATTGCGGACATTCAGTAAATGAGTTTAAGATCTCAATCAAATACATAAACATGTATACTCAAATAGTGAATATTCATTTATTAAAATAAATTATTACAATCATAAGGCGATTGCCTTAGGACATTTTTCTCATATCACCAACAAACTCTCACTTGGCCTAATGCCAATCGCTACGGTATCCAATACCACAGGCTCTAACATGACTCTCAAACTTGCTTTGAGGCAAGACCTTAGTTAAAGGATCCGCTAAATTCCTTGCAATGCGGGATCCAATACCATAAGTCGATGCCAAAGCTGTGGTCACCCTGCAATGCGGGATGACCAAGGAGGAGTTGATCAAGGTGGGTCCTTTCACAAGTGCTAAAGACCTATGGAGCAAGCTCATTGAGCTCTATGAAGGCACTCAAGATACCCGGAGTGCCAAGAAAGACTTGCTTCTCAGCCAACTCCAGAATCTTTCCATGGAAGAAAATGAAAAAGTAAGTGAACTCCATGGACGATTCAAAGAGATCCTCAATGGTCTACATTCCATCAGTGAGAAGGTAGAAAACTGAGACCTAGTGAGGTATATTCTCAAAGCCTTCCCTAGGAATGTCTTGTGGTCATCCATGGTGGATGCTTACAAGGTTTCCAAGGACTTATCTTTTGTTAAGTTAGAGGACTTATTCTGTGAAATGGAACTACATGAGATCTCTAACCAATGCCCAAAAGAGAAAGGTGTGGCTTTTGTGGCAGGTGACAGAAGGAAGAAGAAGAAGGAGAAGAAGAAGGAAAAGGAGGAGGAGAAGACCTACTGTCACGTGGCTTTCATGACCTTAGAAGAGTCAAACAAGGAGAGTGAAGACGAAGCGGGTGACTCCTCAACCGCGCCTTCATCATCTTCGGATGATGAAGAGGTAATCTCTCCCGAATTAGATAAATGCTATAGAACAATAGCTTGCTTGACAAACATGCTTAAAAAGTCTAAGAACAAGGTTAAGTCATTAAGATTAGAAGTAGAAGAATTAAAATCCTCTAAGGTTGAGGATATTAATGATTTTCATAATGAGTCCCTTGAGAATGAAAATAAGATCTTGAGGAGCGAAATTGAAAACCTCAAGAATATTCTTGAGAAGTTTTCAACTAGATCTAAAACTCTAGATATGATTCTAAATTCTCAAAAAGCGGCTTATAACAAGGTTGGTTTAGGTTACCAACCTAAAGAACCAAGTTTCATGTCATTAATGTCAAGAACTCACTTTAGGTCACAACATGATTCAAGGGTTTAAAATGTTAGAAAGAAATTGACTAAGGCATGGGTGCCAAAGTCTTTCATTGAAGGTTCTTTAGGTCCCAAAATTTGGGTACCTAAAACCTCTATATTTAGAATTGTATAGGCATTGGCTGAGGGGGAGCATCTATCAACATGGGTGGTTGATATTTGGTGCTCCAAACATATAGCCATTCCTAGTTAGGGATGTGCCTAATATTTCCCCATTTAATGGATGACCATTCACTACCCATGAGAAATGGTATTTCATCTTGAATTTAGATAATTAGGGTTAAGTAAATGGGAATTATAAACAATGTAGATACATTGAAAATTTCTCCATCTATACTGGAAAATTTTCCTATTCACTTTTATGGGCAATTTGGGGAATAAATTTTTGATACAAACTTGATTTCAAATTGGTTGGGACCATGAACTTGATACACACTTGGATCTATGAATTTTCCAATCCAATCCATGAATTCTCAATAGAATGGGGATTAGGATGATGGAGTTGATACAAACTTGAATTAAGACCATGAATTGCTTAGGATTGAACTCTTCAGTTTACTGTAAATCTAGAATTTAGCCTCAATATCAAAATAGCAGCTTATTTTTGAAATACCTAATTATGTATCTCAAGCTTAAGGTTTATATATATATATATATACTTTTTGGAAGTGAATATAGATGAGTATGCCAAGCTAGTATGTGTTTCACAACATGAATGTATTATGCCAACAAGAAGAACACATAGTTTGTGATGATCATTATAAAAATCTCACAAGGCATCACCAAACAAACAACATGAGCTTCCAAAATTCATTACTTAAGTTCTATGATTAGTGCCTTCTTTGTGTCAAACTAAATCAAGGTTCTAGGACTTAGCATATATATAAGTATCCCCAACATCTAGCTCATGATATTGAGGTTCATCATGTTTTTCGGAATCACGTTTTAAACTTTGTGCTTTACTCTCAAGTTATATTATCATTGGAAATGTGTTATCCATGTGTATTAATTCTTCTGTTCAAATGTATGAAAACCTGTTTTGGGAAATACATTTTGGTTAAGGGAAATGAATTTTGGTTAAGGGAAATGAATTTTGTTTAATGGAACTCTGTTAGGGAGTAAATCTGATTGTATTAAGGATTAGGGTGTTTGAAAGTTGAAACAAATCTATTTCTGAAACATATCAGTTTCAGATAACTTCCTGTATCAAACCTGATCGGTCCACCGATCGATCAGGACATACCCTGATCGGTATGGTGGCCGATCAAGGGTTCTTCTGATCGGTCAGGTGACCGATCATATCAAGGAACTTCCTAATTGGTTCAAAAGTTCCTCAGTCCGATCCTCTTTTCATCAAATTGTATCAGATCACTGATCATACTGATACAAACAAACATACAATCCGATTATAATTGGAATATACTCATCATACTTGGAACGAACCTACTACTGATTCGATACAAACCCGTGTTGGAATTTTTAAAATTCATAAGAAAGGGTTGTTTGAATCATGATTTTTGTTCCTTGATGAGGAATAACGTTTAGTCAAGAAACTCATGTCGTGTTTCAGAAATTTTTCTGAAATACCTATTGTCTACACCCGTGTGGTCGGATGAGTTTTGGATTGAACAAACATGTTCCTGGAAATTTCAATTGTTAATGCAGTCTGATCTTGAACGAATCAGAGTTACAGATATTTTTCTAAAAACTGATCGTCCATAGATAAATCAAAAAATTTTCTGTATCAATCATCAGTCGAATGAAGCTGCTTATTACTTGTCATATGAAGCATGTACGTATTTGACCATGATATAATTCTGTATATGCTTTCATGTGAAATTCACACTTACCTTTGATTATTTTAGGTTTGGGGAGAGACCCTTGTTTAAGGGGGAGGTATGATAAAACTTAATAATCATACCCTTTTCGGTGTTTGACAAAGGGGGAGAGAATGGTTGATTAAGTTTAGGGTTAATTATTGTAGGGGGAGGACTTTGATTCCCTTACGATAATTGAGTTGACTTTGATTGATCATTAATACCTAAACTTAAATCGGGTTGTCAAACAACAAAAAGTGGGAGATTGTTGATGCAGTCTGCCCGATTGTTATTTTGGTGTTGACACCGATTTAAGTTTGGTTGAGTGGATTCGGATTAAGTCCTGGTCGGGGACTGGGCATGAAATCCTGGTGAGTGAAGTCGGGTGAATGAAATCCCGGTGAGTGAAGCCGGGTCCTGGTGAGTGAAGTCAAGTGAAGGAAACCCCGGTGAGTGAAGCCGGGTCCTGGTGAGTGAAGTCGGGTCTTGGTGAGTGAAGCCAGGTGATTGAAATCCCGGTGAGTGGAGCCGGGTCCTGGTGAGTGAAGCCAGGTGACTGAAATCCCAGTGAGTGAAGCCGGGCGACCGAAACCCTGGTGAGTGAAGACAGGTCCTAGTGAGTGAAGCCGGGTCCCGGTGAGTGAAGTCGAGTGACCGAAACCCTGGTGAGTGAAGCCAAGTCCTAGCGAGTGAAGCTAGGTTGTATGAAGTCCCGGTGAGTGAAGCTGGGCACGGAGTCTTGGTCCGGGGGACTGAGCACGAGTTAGAGAAGGCTAGGGAGCATGTTCTCTGGACTTAGGGTTGAATTGGAAGTCGCTGGATCGGTCTGGAGACCGATCAGGGAGTTGGCACGAACTCCCTGTTGTGGATCGATCTGGTGACCGATCCAGGGGAGTCTGATCGGTCTGGCGAACGATCAGGGAGAGAACAGAAGCATTTTGTTTGGCTTCTGTTGGGCTTCTGATCGTTCTGGTGAACGATCAGTGAAGAGGTCAGTAGCTTTGGGAGGAGAACTTGATCGATCAGGTGACCGATCAAAATGTCGGAGTTTTCCTCACCCTGACCGATCAGGATGGCTCCTGATTGGTCAGGGAGTGACCTGATCGGTCACCAGACCGATCAGGGCACAGCCTGATCGGTCAGGTGACCGATCAGGAGTGAGTTTCCTGCGGGTTGTGGCAAGCAAACTGCTGGATCGGTCTGGTGACCGATCCCTGATCTGTGATCGGTCAGGTGACCGATCAGGTTCAGTCCGCGATTCCTCTATTCTCACTTTGGACCGATCAGGCAAGAGCCTGATCGTTCAGGGCTTTCCCTGATCGGTCTGGTGACCGATCAGGATCATCACTGATCGGTCTGGTGACCGATCAGTGCCTGAACTTTAATTTGAAATCGCTGTCAGACTTCTGATCGCGTCTGTTTTTCTCTGCGTTTTATCTGATACACTGCTGATTTCTTCGTGATATGCTTTGCTAAGCCTCTGATCAGTGTGCAGGTTAGACAGGGATGATACAAACCAAGGAGAAGAGTCAATGGCGACTTTCACCGTGGCAGGTTTGTATGTATTCTGTTTTCAGGTTTCAACGGTTTCCTGGCGCGGCTGGCGATTGACGGAGACTTAGCTGAAGAGGTCTTTAGTGGACTGAGTGCTCAGTGGAGTCAGGGGTCAGGCTGTGGCTCAGTGGGAGATGATGGAGCTGGCGATGGTGAGCAGGAGCTTAAGAAGAAGAGGAGATGCAGAGGAGCGAAAGAAGAGACAAAAAAATCGAGAAGAGTTTTTACTGGGCTGTGTTTGTGCTCTCTATATAACTTCGTGCTTAAGTGTTCCTGCTATATACTTGTGAGCGTTTCCTTCTATTATCTCGTGAGCTTAACTTGTATCATCTGGAGACTTGATTGTGAAGAGGTTTCTCCACCGAGAAGGAGGCTATTACTATCCGGGGTTCACCGGGGCTTGATCTGCCGACGATCAAGGGATCGCCTACCTCACGGGCACGCCAAAGAATAGGGGCAAGTTATCCCCGAACCTTGTACATCGTTGTGTTAGCGTCGGTTTGGTTTGCTTTCTTTCTCTGTTTTGTTCTCTCTGCTATGTATGTTTCCGCTGCTAATCTCTTAAGTGCAGAAAGATTTCAAAGCGCAATTAGTTTAGTGTCTGGCTACATTCACCCCCCCCCCTCTATAGTCATCCAAGAACCAACAGAAATCACAATACTAATGTCATCAATGACATAGATCAAGATCTGGCTGTGTAGTATGAAAATTATATTAAATATGATCAATACATGTCAATTTTTAATTGATCCAAAGTGATATAAAAGAGTCAAATCATATTTGCAAATACTTATGTTAAACTGCAATAGCAAATCATAATTCAAATCTTATAATTCCAAAAGAAATCTATATTATATTTACAACTATCAAATGCTAAATAACAATAGTAAATTATGATACTTTATTTCAAATTATATATAATCAAATATATGAATACTTATTAATGTTTTGAATTATAATGACGTACAATAATTAAATAAAATTTGTATCTTTATTAGCATAAAATAATAAAATAAAATACTAGAAAAACTTAAACTTCAACGAAAAATCCTAACTTGATTGTCATGAAAACGATGAAACACATGCACTAATTCCACATGATAGAAAACTTTGAGTTTACCTCCCACCTCATGAATTCTACTGACTAAAATAATTCGTACCAAGAAAATAATCCTAAGCATGAAGATCTAGTTTCATTGAAAATATGGCATGACACAATAAAATGTAGAAACGACAATGAACCTGATTGCAAAGGAATGACCATTGTAATAGAGCATCATTTGCTCGATCCTGAAATCCTTGAGGAAGAAGAAGAAACAAAAGCAAGAGAAGAGAAGCCTTCTGAAAGATTTAAGGCGACGGTGTCGAAAACGAGCGTCAATTGGAAATGAAATTATGTCGAGATGTCATAATCCAATAGGGACCTCTCCCTTATATAGAAGATCTCATCCGTTATCAACTCATAGATAATAATTGATCCGACTAAAGAATTTGTTTAGGGGCGTCGGCCGGGTAACTTGCCAGGAGGATGCAAAATGATATAATTTCATTGAGGCTAGTGTTGGATACTATCTCCGTAAAACGATATTGCTCTGCTACAGGTGTTCACGAATAGCAACAATTTGTTTCCCAAGATACAACAACGATGTCTCGAAATAGTAGCACTACAAATTTCGAAACTAGCGAACCTTCTCGTAGGCTTTTCAGACTCTGGATGCACACGATGGGATGAATGCTAATGACTTTGATGATTGAATGAATGAATGAATCCATCATCTAGAGGACTCTATTTATATAATGGAAGAGGTGAGGTACCCTTTGATGAGTGGGTGTGACATTTGGTTTAGGATTAATCTGGGTCGTTCGATCTGAAGGGTTGTAACCCTTTAGATAGCCCTTTGATCTCATCCATCAGATCTAAATGGTTGTAACTATTTAGATCTCCCTTTGATCTCAGTCGCCAGATTTGATCTGACGCTTTAGATCAAGTTTCTCTTCACCAACGGTCAGATCGTGACTCTTCATGATCAACGCTTTAGATCACATCACTTGCGATCCAGCACTCATCTTCGATCCAACAGTTGTCATTTGTTTGCCTAGTCAGCAGTCCAGTCATTTCTCTCTTCCTATCTGAGTGTCACGCAAGTACTACCACATCACATGCCACCTCACCCGAGCGCCATGTAGGCACTGCCATGTCACCGACACACCACTTGAGTATCACGTCACCTGGAGCATAAATTTAAGTCATCAAAGTCATTAGCATTCATCGCATCATGTGCATCCAAAGTTCGAAAAGCCTACGAGAAGGTTTGCTAGTTTCAAAATTTGTAGTGTTGCTATTTCAAGACATCGTCGTTGTATCTTGGGAAACGAATTGCTGCTATCCGTGAGTACCTGTAGTAGAGCAATATTGTTTTATGGAGATAGTGTCCAACATTAGCCTCGACGAAATTATATCAGTTTGCATGCTCCCGGCAACTTACCCGGACGACGTAAACAAACAATCGTAAAACAATATTATGCAATTATTATAAAATAATTGGCATCGCCAGGACTCGAACCGAGACCTTCTGTGTGTTAATCTGACGTGATAACCAACTACACCATGAGCAGAAAGTTAAGAGCCTTGCAATGTACAATAAAGTTATTCTGCAAATTGATATGACATTGATCAATGACGTTCCGACCGGCGTTCCGCACGGAGAGAAGCCGGAGAAATTCAAAGGAGCCGACTTCAAACGATGGCAGCAGATGATGTTGTTCTATCTGACAACGCTAAACCTCGTATGATTTTTGTGAGAATACCCAACAACCATTAAGGAAGGTGATGCTAACACCAAGGTTGCATGCGATGCATGGTCGCATGGAGATTTCTTGTGTCGCAACTATGTTCTCAACGCATTGGACGACACGTTGTATAACATGAATAGTCTGATGGAGACGGCAAAATCTCTGTGGGGATCACTAGAGAAGAAATACAAAACTGAAAACGCCAGATTGAAGAAATTCATCATCGGCCAGTTTTTGGACTTCAAGATAATGGATTCCAAGAGTGTGATGTCTCAAGTCCAAGACATGCAATTGATACTGCAAGATCTGGATGTCGAAGACATGAAGCTGAATGAGTCATTCAAAGTAGCCGCGGTAATTGAGAAACTCCCTCCGTCGTGGAAGGATTTCAAAAATTACCTCAAGCACAAGCAAAAGGAGATGGGACTTAAAGATCTGATCCTAAGGCTCCGAATAAAGGTGGATAATCGAAAGTTATCTGATTCTAGAGGAACGAAGAGGGTCATCAACGAGATGTCCAACATGGTTGAGCCAAACACCAAGAAGCCGAAGCAATTCAAGAAGAATGCTCAAGGCAAGAAATTCAAGGGCTCGTGCTACAACTACGGAAAGCCAGGATACCTGTCCAAAGATTATAGACGTCCGAAGAAACCAACCAAGAGTCAGAAGGATGCTACGAACCATGTCGCAACTTCTGATGACAGGCTCCGTGATTTATCGGAACTAGATCTCACTGTGGTCGTGTTTGAAGCCAACACGGTGGTGGACAACCCGAAGCAGTGGTGGATCGATACTGAAGCAACACGTCACATCTATTCGGAGAAGACGACGTTCTCTAAGTATACTCCAATAAGTGGAAGAAAGCTCTATATAGGCAATTTCACTACATCGCCGATCATCGGACTTGGGAAAGTTGTCCTAAAGATGACATCTAGGAAGGAGTTAACACTCATTGATGTGCTCCACGTTCCCAACATCAGGAAGAACCTAGTTTCTAGTTCGGCACTTGTTAAGACCGGCTTTAGACTAGTATTCCAGTCAAACAATTTTGTACTTACGAAGAATAATGTCTTCGTAGGTAAGGAATAGTTAGAACAGAGTCTGTTCAAAATGGTTGTAATGACTGTACATCATGAATTTGATGGTAATAAAATAAAAGTTTCCAGCTACTTTGTTGGGTGGTTTAATTTATGGCATGATCGACTTAGACATGTTAATAATAATACTCTGAAATGTCTCGTCAAATTAAACTTATTATCAAACGTCAATGTTGATGAAATGCACACATGTGAATGTGTGTGGAAGCTAGGATGACGAGACTACCTTTTCATTTAGTCGAAAGGTCAACGACTCCTTTAGAATTGATACATAGTGATCTATGTGACTTAAAATTCGTGCAAACTAGAGGAGGTAAAATGTATTTTATTACTTTTATCGATGATTGCACGAGGTTCTGGTATGTCTTTCTTTTAAGAAGTAAAGATGAAGCCTTAGAGGTTTTCAAAACCTATAAAACAGAAGTTGAATCAACTTGATAAACCAATTAAAATAATTCGTAGTGATAGAGGTGGAGAATACGGTGCACCGTTTGATGAGTTTTGTTCAGAATCTGGCATTATTCATAGCGATAGCGTTCAGAATCTTTCTTTTGATGAGTTTGAATGTCTTGTTGATAAATTTAGACTTACCCTAGAACTTGTGAGGGGAAATTATATTATCGGCAAATCTCATTCTCAATAAAATCTCTCATAAGAAAAGTGATAAAAAGTGATACGAACTATGGAAAGACCGAGAGCAATCGTACAAATACTTGAAAGTGTAGGGGTGCTTGGCAAAGGTCAAAGTACCCAAGCCAAAGCAAGTAAAGATCAGACCTAAAACGTTCGATATTTGTCGAATATGCCCAAAACAGTAGTGCATATCGTTTCATAGTTCACAAATTAGACATTCATGATATTCATGTGGGAACAACCTTAGAATCTCGGAATGTAACATTCTTTGAAAGCATATTCCCAAATAAGAAGGGAAACATTCAAAGTGATTACAACGGAAGTTCTAACGAATAAGACGTTTCAGAACTTAGTTGTCGTAAAAGGATTATTGACGATCAAAGCTCAGAGCCACGTCGGAGCAAATGGGCTAGAGTTGAGAAATCGTTCGGGCTGGACTTCATGACTTTTATTTCGGAAATGGACCCAAGAAAATTAAGTGAAGCTCTCTCTAGTCCCGACGCCCCATTATGGCAAGAGGCTATCAATATGAAATCGAGTCCATCATAAATAATTATACTTGGAAATTAGTGGACCTTCATACTGGTAGTAAACCATTAGGTTGTAAGTGGATACTAAAACGCAAATATAAAGTTGATGGATCGATTGACAAGTATAAGCCTAGACTTATAACCAAATGGTTCAAGCAAAAGGAAGGCTTGGACTACTTCGATACCAACTTACCTGTGATAAGGATTACGCCCATACGAGTGTTGATAGTCATCGCAGCATTGTATGACCTTGAAATACATCAAATGGATGTTAAGACTGTGTTCTTAAATGGTAAGTTAGAAGAAGAAATCTACATGGAGCAACCCGAGGGGTTCAAAGCTCTAGGAAAAGAGGAAAATGTGTGTCGACCTGTTAAGTCGTTATATGGACTTAAACAAGCGCCTAAACAATGACACGAAAAATTTGACAAAATAATGCTATCAAACGAATTCTAAATAAATGAATATGACAGCTTGATGTATCTCACAAACCCATGGTGAGCCCATATAATAATTGGAATATTATTGGATAATAGGCAGCTTGATGTATCTCACAAACTGCACACGTTCGGATATTACCTGTGCAGTCAACAAGCTGAGTCATTTTACGAGTAATCCAAACGACACCTATTGGAAAGCACTAATACGAGTTTTTAGATATTTGAAATATACTATAAACTACGAATTACATTATGGAAGATATCCCGCTGTCTTAAAGGGATACTGTGATGCTAATTAGATATCAGATACAAAAGACTCCAAATCCACTACTTGATATGTATTCACGATCGGTGGGGGAGCGGTATCTTGGAAGTCCACTAAGCAAACGTGCATTGCTCAGTCAACTATGGAATCCGAGTTTATAGCACTAGACAAAGCAGCTGAGGAAGTTGAATTACTGCGAAACTTCTTAGAAGATATTCCAAGTTGGATGAAACCTATGCCCGTCGTACTTATACACTGTGATAGTCAATCGGTGATTGGAAGGGCACAGAGTAGTATGTATAATGGTAAGTCACGACATATACGTTGTAGACACAATACCATTAGGCAATTGATCTCGAATGGAGTGATTGCAGTCGAATATGTTAAGTCCAAAAATAATTTGATAGATCCTCTTACGAAGGGGCTAAATCAAGATGAAGTATAATGCTCATCAAGAGGAATGAGATTACAAATCTACAACTAAAATGACTGTAGCGGTAACCCAACCTTGTTGATTGGAGATCCTAAGATTTTGGTTCAATGGGACAATGAAATTACAGAAGTTGTGTTACAACACACAAGATATATTATCTCTATCCTAGTCCTAGGATGAATATGTGTTGTCCTACCACTGTAGTGAGGTTAAGCTTATGCTTTTAATGACTTCTATACCTTTATAAGGTGGAGTATGGTGGGATACTCTTGATAGACCGCTTCAATGAAACACTCATTAATCCAAGATGGTGTTCATGGCCAAAATGGAACCAACCATGAGAACCAAAAGTAGGTGAGATAAGTTCCTGTGTGGGTGCTATTGTCTTAGTATACACAAACAGCTGAGCAGTTCAAGATATCACGTTCACTGTGCAGCCTAGTATGCTCGATAGCATTCCACTACGGAAGGTTCAAAGTCACAAGCTACCTCCCCCGATGCATTGACTTATCGATTGAACTCTTGTAAAGTGTCAGCATGCATACATGCATTAATTTCCATTCTGTTGGTGCAGAAAGCACCATACCGAACCTTGTTTTGATATTGGCAAAGGATTCAAAGTTAAGTACTATTTGTGATCTAACGTGGTTCACTGAGTGTGCAGAAAAAGCCCTAGCGAAGGACTGCTAGGCACCTGGCGAAGGAATGCCAGGATACAAAGCCCTAGCGAAGGACTGCTAGGCAACTAGCGAAGGGCTGCTAGTCACCAAGTCCTAGCGAAGGGCTGCTAGGCAACTAGCGAAGGGCTGCTAGTCATCAAGTCCTAGCGAAGGACTGCTAGGCAACTAGCGAAGGGCTGCTAGTCATCAAAGACCTGGCGAAGGGCTGCTGGGCACCTAGCGAAGGGCTGCTAGGATACAAAGCCCTAGCGAAGGAATGCTAGGCACCGGGCGAAGGATAGCTCAGCATCCAAGACTTGGCAAAGGACCGTCAGGCAAAAGTCCAACCAAAGGAACGGTTAGCATCAGGTACATTCTCCCGAGAGGAGTAGGTGAGGACGCGTTCCCCGTCGAGGGAACAGTAGGCGTCGGTTCGACCTAGGGCTCCATTTTGGAGACCAAAGTCAGAACCAAGACAGCTAAGGCTGTATAAACTAACCTCTTAATGTCTTGTTGTGTTTTGGACTAACCCTGGATGCAGGACCGAAGGAACGAGTGTCTGCAGCTCAGAGAGCCTCAAAGGAGTGAGGCAACAGCTGACCAGGGCGCCCGGAGTGTCCCGGGCGCCCCCAAGGTGAACACAAAGCACACAAACATGAAGCGCGCTTCGACAGTACAACCTGCGGGCGCCCCCGCTGTTCCGGGCGCCCCCGCTGCTCCCGGGCGCCCCGAGTGATCCGGGCGCCCCCAGCACCAGCTACCGAAGTGCACCCTCTGGAAGCCAACGGATAAAAGGTTGACCGAGTCAACCCGGGCGCCCCGAGCGCTCCGGGCGCCTCGGTCAACATCTATCTCGACTTTGAAGGGATCAGACGCTGACCGAGACCAAAGCGGATCAAACGCCACGTGGAGGGGAGGGGGGGCGCCCCCGACGATCCGGGCGCCCCCAGGCCCTATATAAAGGGCCCTCGACCAAGGCTTTAGGACAACAACTCTCTCAACGCCTCAAAGCTCTTCTACGCTCGTGCCTTGCTCCGGACACTCTCCAACTTGAGTCGACGACGTCTCGCTGCTCCGAAAAAGTTGATCTACTCCGGACGTCGGTAAAGAAGACCGTTCTTATTATTTACTGCACTTATCTTTGTAATTAAATTCTGTAAACCTTTTTGCGCCTATATAGAATTGTCCAAAGTAAACGGTCAACGACCGTGGGCCTTGGAGTAGGAGTCGACACAGGCTCCGAACCAAGTAAATCGACTGTGTCTCTGTGTCTTGTTTTTTAATTTCCGCTGCGTACCTACTCTTACTCAAATCCGAAAGTTTACCGATATTCACCCCCCCCTCTATCGGTTTTCTCGATCCAACACATTCATGTGGGGATTGTTGGATATTTGGTGCTTAAACAAAAAATAATAATTAAGACCAAATATGATTTTGCAAAGGAAAATCGAGGTGTCATCAATCGATGAAAATCAGAATTGGCTTCAAAAACGAAATCTACGTTTCGCGTAGATGAATTTAGATAATTAATTTGCTCAAAATCATTACGGATGAATGAGAAATTAATTATTTAAAGTTAGTCCAAAATTTGTATAAAAGAAAAGTAGATGAGGATTAATCCCACATTTGAAATTTCCGAAGGGATACTTCCTTATATGTGTTCTTGTGTTAATGGAATTAAAAAGAAACACAGGTGGTCTCTTCTCATAGGCGAGCAGGTGCTCGCACCTGCGAGCACGACACCCACCATCGGTATAGGTGCGCAATCGGTACTTTATTGGTGCACTTTGCACTTTGCACTTTGCACTTTGCACTTGCATTGAGGAGAATAACTTTATTGTACAGTGTAAAATTTTTAACTTTGTGATTGTGGTGTAGTTAGTTATTATGTCAGATTGACATATAGGAAGTCTCTAGTTCGAGTCCTGGCAATGTTAATTATTTTATAATAATTGTAGAATATTGTTTTACGATTATTTGTTTGCGTTGTCTGGGTAAGTTGTCGGGAGGATGCAAACTAGGGTAAGCTGTCGGGAGGATGCAAACTGGGGTAAGCTGCCGGGAGGATGCAAACTGATATAATTTCGTCGAGGCTAGTATTGAACACTATCTCCGTAAAATGATATTGCTCCGCTACAGGTGCTCACGGATAGCAGTAATTTGTTTCCCAAGATACAACGACGATGTTTATAAATAGCAACATTATAAATTTCGAGAGTAGCGAACCTTCTCGTAGGCTTTTCGGACTCTGGATGCACACAATGGGATGAATGCTAATGACTTTGATAATTTTTAACTTTGTGGTCATGGTGTAATTGGTTATTATGTTAGATTGACATATAGAAGGTCTTTAGTTTGAGTCCTGGCGACGCTAATTATTTTATAATAATTACAAAATATCATTTTATGACTGTTTATTTGCGTCGTTCGGGTAAGCTGTCGGGAAGATGCAAACTGATATAATTTCATTGAGACTAGTATTGGCCACTATCTCCGTAAAACGATATTGCTCCACTACAGGTGGTTACGGATAGCAGCAATTCGTTTTCCAAGATACAACGATGATGTCTCGAAATAGCAGCACTACAAATTTCGAGACTAGCGAACTTTCTCATAGGCTTTTTGGACTCTGGATGCACATGATGGGATGAATGCTAATGACTTTGATGATTGAATAAATGAATCCATCATCTAGAGACTCTATTTATACAAGGGAACATGTGAGGTACCACCATTTGGTGAGTGGGTGTGATATTTGATTTAGGATTAATCTGGGTTGTTCGTTCTGAAGGGTTGTAACCCTTCAGATAGCCCTTTGATCTCAATTCATCCATTAGATCTGAATGGTTGTAACTTTTCATATCTCCATTTGATCTCAGCTACCAGATTGATCTGACGCTTCAGATCAAGTCTCTCTTCACCAACGGTCTGATCGTGACTCTTCACAATGAATGCTCCAGATTGCGTCACTTGCGATCCAACACCCATCTTCGATCCAACGGTTGTCATTTGTTTGCCCAGTCAACAGTTCAGTCATTTCTCACCTCCTATCTGAGTGTCACGCAGGCACTGCCACATCACATGTCACGTGACCCGAGTGCCACGTCACCTAGAGCATAAATTTAAGCTCCTCGCGACGATGCAAAGTGCAAAGTGCGCCAATAAATCACCCATTGCGTGCGTGGCGAGTGGCGGACTCGCAGGTGCTCGCACCTGCTCGTTTGTGAGAAGAAACCACCTGTGTTTCTTTTTAATTCCATTAACACAAGAACACATATAAGGAAGTAAATCTCTTCGGAAGTTTCAGATGTGGGATTAATCCCCATCTACTTCCTTTTATGTAAATTTTGGACTAATTTTAAATAATTAATTTCTCATTCATCCGTAATTGATTTTGAGCAAATTAATAGTCTAAATTCATCTACACAAAATGTAGATTTCGTTTTTGAAGTCAATTCTAACTTTCATTGATTGATGACACCTTATTTTTCCTTTGCAAAATCATATTTGGTCTTACTTTTTTTTTTTTGTTTAAGCACCAAATATCCAACATCAATTATTTTCTTAAATGAACTTCAGGAGTTGCAATTCATAGTTCAATTTCTATTTTTTTATTTTAACTTTTTTTTTTAGTTAGCATCATATAGGCCACTTACAGTAAGTAATTTTGGACGGTGATCGAATCCATTAGCCACTGAGATAAATTTGAAAATACTCGTAGCAAGTAACCATCAATCCGGAATTCTTATGATCACCCCCATTAAAGAAATTGATTAGTTAATTCGCCGAAATTGTGACCCAATTTTTATATATTTGAGAAATGGAGAAGGTGCACTATAATTGCATCATTGCCCGAGGATACTTCTATTTCACATAAAATGCTGCTGAAGAATATTTATTTGTGTGCAAAAATCAAAGGACGCATCTTTTATCTAAATCGTCAAAGGGATATTCCATTTTGATTTTTCTTATCAAAAGCGTATCTCATCTTACTGTTAAGCTCGGTATACTTATGCAATTGGCTTTCAATATTGTTCAGTATTATTCTCACTGTTACCTCTAGCTTAAATCTCTTATTTAGATACTAAATTGATGGGACACATAGTAACAATTACGAAATCATAACAATTATAATTTCGTAATTGCTACAACATAAATCTTAAATGAGCAAGTCAAATTCACATTGTAACAACTACGATTTCATAACTACTATAATATAAATGATAGCTGAACATGATTAAATCTGTGTTATAATGGTTAAGAAATCATCGTTGCTATAACATATATATATATATATATATATATATATATATTTTTTTTTTTTTTTAACAGCTTAGATAATAATATGAATAATAGTATTCAAGGGCAGTTAAGGCCACCATCTGGCCACGCCAAGCCATTCTATCTCACAGCCTTCCAACACGCGAAAAAAAAAAAAAAATCAAAGATGGTCTTTAGACTTTTGCTCTTTATCTTTTGGGCAGCGAGACAGGAAAGGGCAGATAAGGCCACCATTTGGCCACGCCAAGCCATTCTATCTCACAGCCTTCCAACACGCGAATCAACCTTAAAGCCGTCATCTCCAAAAACTAAAAGGAGACAGAGAGACGGTGAGACAGATTTAATTTCCTCGAGAGCTTCGCCTGCGTTGCCCATGGCCTGCACCTCACTCCCCAAACACCCACTCACGCTCCTCCGAGCTCCCGTCAACAAGTCGCCACCCTCACCTGCATTCCCCTCACTCTCCAACGCATCGCATTCCCAGTTCTTTGGCATCAAGCTCTCCGCTTCATCACTCCCAAACCCTTCTCCCTCCCCCAAGAGGTCCATGCTCGTTTATGCAAAGGTACATCTTAGTTTCTCCCTAGCTAGCTTCTTGTGCGCAAATGATGATTTTCCTCTGCATAATAATTAATAAACAACATGTTTGTAGGTGTCCGAGGGGGATGCGCCTCCATCCTTCACTCTGAAAGATCAAGATGGGAAAAATGTGTCTCTTTCTAAGTTCAAGGGCAAGCCAGTGGTGGTCTACTTCTATCCTGCCGACGAGACTCCTGGATGCACCAAAGAGGTCAGGTTTCAATTACCTAGCGATATGAGACAAATTTGGGCTTTAAGTAGACGGCTCCTTTTGGTTGATACGTAGGCTTGCGCCTTCAGAGACTCCTATGAGAAGTTCAAGAAGGCTGGAGCTGAGGTTGTGGGAATCAGTGGGGATGATCCTGCCTCGCACAAGGTAAGCAAGATTCTAAGATTTGATTTGACTGAGACTTCCACTGAAAGAAGTTTGTTGCTGAAAAT
Organism: Boesenbergia rotunda; assembly: GCA_024364735.1. Classification (NCBI taxonomy): domain Eukaryota; kingdom Viridiplantae; phylum Streptophyta; class Magnoliopsida; order Zingiberales; family Zingiberaceae; genus Boesenbergia; species Boesenbergia rotunda. The sequence continues at coordinate 151,350 of JAGFNQ010005416.1, read as the reverse complement.
TGCTAAACAGGCCTTTGCCAAGAAGTACAGACTTCCATTTACCCTGTTGAGTGATGATGGAAACAAGGTGAGGAAGCAATGGGGGGTGCCTTCCGACCTCTTTGGAACATTGCCTGGAAGACAGACCTACGTGATTGATAAAAATGGGGTGGTTCGACTGGTCTACAACAACCAATTCCAACCAGAGAAGCATGTCGATGAAACACTGAAGCTTCTTCAGAGCATATGAGATGCTTGCTCTTCGGCTTACTTTAAAGGGCAATGTAATTAATTACCATGATATTGATCGGTACCTCCTGTCTTATCAAGTTTATTTTTGGAATGCGATTTTTCTGTTGGATATTATCCTTTTTAGAAGAACTTATTTGTAAGTACTTCGTGCGAATAGGAACCGAATCCATTAAAATGATCTCACTAAGGTTTATTAGATGCTGGATTATTGGATATGAGTTTAGATGTGTAGAATTTTGTTGGAAATTTGATGCTAAAAAAAATAATTAAGATCAAATATGATTTTGCAAAGGAAAATCGAGGTGTCATCAATTGATGAAAGTCAGAATTGACTTCAAAAACGAAATCTACGTTTCGCGTAGATGAATTTGGATTATTAATTTGCTCAAAATCGATTACAAGTGAATGAGAAATTAATTATTTAAAGTTAGTCCAAAATTTACATAAAAGGAAGAAAATGGAGATTAGTCTCACATATGAAATTTTCGAAGGGATTTACTTTCTTATATGTATCTCTGTGTTAATGAAATTTAAAAGAAACATAGGTGGTCTCTTCTTACAGGCAAGCAGTCACGCGCATGCACGCAATGACCGCTTTATTTGCGCACGTTGCACTTGCATTGAGAAGCTTAAATTTATACTCTAGGTGAAGTGACTCTCAGGTGATGTGTTGGTGACGTGATACTCGGGTTATGTGTCGATGACGTGGCATGTGATGTGGCAGTGTCTGCGTGACACTCAAATAGGAGGAGAGAAATGACTGGACTGTTGACTGGGCAAACAAATTACAACCGTTGGATCGAAGATGGGTGCTAGATCGCAAGTGACGCGATCTGGAGCGTTGATCGTGAAGAGTCATGATCTAAGCGTTGGTAAAGAGAGACTTGATTTGAAGCATCAGATCAAATCTGGCGGCTGAGATCAAAGGGAGATCTGAAAGGTTACAACCATTCAGATCTGATAGATTAAATCAAAGGGTCATCTAAAGGGTTGTAATCGAACGACTCAGATTCATCCTAAATCAAAAGTCACACTCACTCATCAAAGGATACCTCACCTTTTCCCTTGTATAAATGAAGTCCTCTAGATGATAGATTCATTCATTCATTCAATCATCAAAGTCATTAACATTTATCCCATCGTGTGCATCCAGTGTCCAAAAAGCCTACGAGAAAGTTCGCTAATCTCAAAATTTATAGTGTTGTTATTTCAAGATATTGTCGTTGTATATTGGGAAATGAATTGCTGCTATCCGTGAGCAACTGTAGCGGAGCAATATCGTTTTACGAAGATAGTGTCTAACACTAGCCTCGACGAAATTATATCAGTTTACATCCTTATGACAGCTTACCCGGACGACGGCGCCCCCAAACAATTGATTCGCTAGGTGTTCCCTCTCCATTTTTATCGTGAATATTCTAATAATGATGATGTCTTTGACGTAAATAATTCATCAAAGAAAAAACACAAGTTTTTTTTTAAAAAAAAAAAATCAAATTCTGCAAATCTGAAGATGAAAAATAAGGAAAAGTTACGAGTAGTGTGCATTTTGTTCGTCATGATAAGATTCAATCTTCTTGTTCTTTGCATGTAGAAGTGCAAGACACTCCATGTCTCCATTGCTCAAAAGTAGTGAGCAGAAATACGAACAATACCATTTATAATCCACCTCATGGCTTCCATCCACATACATTCTTATTATGATCTTCGTGGTGTTTTATTGGAGAGAAACTTCATGAACCTGCAAACCATATAGGAACCAAGGAAAATTAACATCTATAATAATA
>JAGFNQ010005416.1:0-148276 GCA_024364735.1 Boesenbergia rotunda | reverse complement strand
TAAGGATGCTTAATTTTAAAATCAATACTTTTAAATACTTAAACATAAACATTAACATCATTGGGGTCCCCGGCTTGTACCACATACATACATCATAAGCGCGCATCCCTAAGTAGATACGAGGTAGCGAGCCCCGACCTACTAGGGTAAGGACAGCATAGTCGGTAGTCCCAGAACCGGGGCGTTCTTAAGGTGCCCATCCCTGTTGGACAGCTTCGGTAGTCCAGAACCGTGGACAGCATAGTCGGTAGTCCAGAACCGGGGCGTTCTTAAGGTGCCCATCCCTTGGACCCTTACTTCGGTCTGGTACAAGCCCATTCATAAAGTAAAATAACTTTGCATGCTTCATCATTCATAGACATTCATGACATAAACATAATCTTGTTTTATGAAACATAACTTAAGAGTAGGAACAGCTGCAGTAGTTCCAGAACCGTGGACAGCTACGGTAGTCCAGAACCGAGGCGTTCTTAAGGTGCCCATCCCTTAGCATGACATAAACATACTTAACATTTCATCATTCATACTTAACATCATGATGCCTTAAAGGCATGAACATTCATCATCATTCCTTATCTTCATTCATAAGGTATGTCATGCTTACATCATTTTGTCTTAGGGTCATGGTTATCATTTTCGTTCATCATCTTCATTCTTAAACATGACATACGTACATATCATTCATAAAGCATGACATACATACATAGCATTCATAAACATGGCTTACATACATATTGTTCATAAAACATGGCATACATACATGTCATCCATAAAGCATGGCATACATACATATCATTCATAAAACATGGCATACATACATATCCTTCATACACATACATCTATTATAAGCATTTAACCTTCTACATGCATCATTCTATTTAACATAACATACCCCTACATTAATTACATATCATGGTCTATGATCTAAATATTCATGAGTAAAGCATAGCATAGAACCTAACATACAAGGTCATGTTACATAATACACAAACTAAGATTTTTGTAATATAAAGATCCTTACATCATGCTTAACTATGTACTTACATCATGGTAACTTATAAACATGTATCCTTGAGACCTTAGCCCAATTCAAACCCTAGTTTTGGGTCTTGGCCGAAAACCCTAAGGGACCATAAAGCCATAGAAAATTTACCTAGGTCATGATTAACATCCCATACCTTACATATCATGTCATGGAACACCATTTGAACCCTTGGTTGGATTTAACCCTAAGTCCTAGGCCCAAACCATGAGTTGGCCGAAACCCTAGAAGGGTAATAAGCCCATAGGAAAATTCATATAAATTCCCATTATTACCCATAAGATATCATAAGAAACATACTAATCATGCTTGGAAAGGTTGGAGTTTACCCTAGCCCTTTAGCCTTGATGTGGCCGAAACCCTAGTGGGGTTCTAGGGTGCTACAAAAACTTCAAACCTCATACTTTATTGCTTAACCTATCATGAGTAAACATTTGAAAACATAAGAGAGGTTTTTAACATGATTTTTAGCCCAAAAACCTTGCTTGGCCGAAATCTTTACAAGCCCTAACCATGGATTTTTCAACATAGCATACCAATAAAAACTTAGATCATGATAAATAACTTGGAAGCTATCATACCACAGGTGAGGGGGTCTTACCTTGGTTTACCTTGGTTATAGACCTTAGATGGGGAGGAGGATGAAGACCTTGTTGTCTCTTGACCACCCCTAGCCTTTGCAACCTTGTAAAAAAACTTGGATCTTGGAAGAGAGACCTTCTTGTGAAGCTTTTCCAAAGGGAAACTCCCCCTTGAGGTTTCGGCTAGAATGAGGAAGGAAGAGGGAGAAGGGTGGACTTGGTGGAAGAAGAAAAGTAACTCCCATGCCACCTCTTTAAACCACATTAAGGAGGGCAAGTGAAGAGTCATGGTGGATGACTCTTCATTTTTCCTAAGTCTTAACCAAAATCCACTTCATTCTCTACTAGCACTCCCTTGCTAGGTGAATTGGTTAGTACATGCATGGTGGTACCATAGGTCCAAGGTTCAATCCTTGGTGCATGCACTTTATTTTTATATTTTATTTTATTTTATTTTTATCTTATTTTCGAAAATTCCCCCATGATCATGCTAATACTCCTAATTAAAACCCATTTATATTTATATTAAATTTCACCTAAAATCCACTAATAACCATGGTCTTAGAAAAACCCATTAGTACTTAGCTTCTCGATTTAAATGAGAAATTATGGATAATTAGGCTATGGTTCGTACTAGTATCTATAAATTCCTTCAAAACTATCTAGACATGATCAATATTTTAAAGAAAATATTGAGGAGATTTTTCGGGTCGTTACATCAATGGAGTGAGGCACCTCACTGGACTAGGCGCCTGTATTGAGACAGGCGCCCCAGTGCAAGGCTACTCCGAGCATTCGAAGCAAACTGCCTCTGGACCAAGTCATTGAGGCGCCTGTGTTAACACAGGCGCCCTAGTCAGCTCAGGCGCCCCAATTGAAGGGATAAGTGCTGGCCAAGTCTGCGGATTGGAGTTCTCGCAGGATAGGCCACGTGTCAGGCGCCCTAGTGACTGATATAAATAGGGGTTCACCCCAAGGTTCAAGACAACTTGCTCTCTACAAACTCATTCAAGCGCTACACTTCGACAAGCTCCGTATTCGCGATTCAAGCGCCGACGGCAACCCGCTGCTCTGAACTTCCAACTTCTCCGGTCGTCGATAAAAGTTCATTTTTTTAAGTGCTGTAATTTCGTTTTAAATTCTATATTTGTACTCCAACTTGTAAACTTTTACGAAAATATAGAATTGCCCATCGTAGACGGTCAAGGACCGTGGGCCTTGGAGTAGGAGCCGACCGCGACTCCGAACCAAGTAAAAACAAACTGTGTTAGTGATTATTATTGCTATTTCTGCTGCGCAATTATTCTCTTTGTCCGAAAAGTTTTTACGATCGATATTCTCCCCCCCCCCTCCTCTATCGATTCAATCCGATCCAACATCTTTGACCAAGGGAAGGGCTGGATCGAGGAATCACGTGGAGAATACTATGTCAAGGAGCCAGGATCCCTTAAAGAGGAGATGAAGTGGAGAAGAAAAGGGAGAACCAGGAGGAGAAAACAGAGATGGGCCGGGGGGGGGGGTCCGCAAGGTTTTGATAATTAAACTTACCCCCTCATGCTACATCCAATGATGTGCAACCAAACCAAACCTCAGCCCAATAGACCTCGTAAAATCCTTAAATTGGTTTTGTTAGTATCTTCGAATAATTTCTTGGTCTCCCCACACTTAAATTTCATCGGGTTATTTCCAAACCATAGCTCTTTTGTCATCATATTTAACATTCTCCCCTACAAACAAAAATTTTATTTCCAAATTTCGTTCTTAAGTGCAATAAGTAATCAGCAGTTTATTATATAGTATCAATATTGAACCAAAACTATATGTACCTCAAGCACATAGATGAGGATAATAGGCTTTGATCTTATCCTCAAGCTCTCATGTCACTTCCTTATCTGAATGATGCTGTCATCTGACCTTGACCAGTCGGATTGTTTTGTTCCATAGCTAATGTTCTTCGTGCCCCAAAATCCATATTGGTACCTCCTTATAGGTCGCGTCAGGCAGAAGTGAGTTCGACACATCTGTCAGAACATAAACAAGGTCTAGTATATACTTCCTCAACATAGAGACATGGAATACATCATGTACCCCAACAAGTGACAGTGGTAGCGTCAACCGATAAACTACCTTGCCTATCCCCTCCAATATCTGGAATGGACGATTATAGAGTGGAGCTAACTTACCCATTAGTCCAAATCTATTCACCCCCTTAGTAGATGAAACTTGAAGAAATACATGATGGCTCACAGAGAACTACGAAGGTAATTTATCTCTGATCCGTGTAATTCTTCTATTGATCTTGGGCTTCGTACAATCTGCATTTGATAACACGAACCAACTCTGCATCACACTGAAGGGTCCCAAAACCTACGATTCACCAACCTCCTCTTAGAGGGTGATTGTCTGATAGGCCTTGCTGTACAAAGACTCAAATGGTGTCATTTGGATAACAGAGTGATAATTGATATTGTAGACAAATTTTACCAAGTGTAGATGATCCTCTCAACTGCCTTTGAAATCTAAGACACACGATCTCAATAAATCCTCTAAAGTCTGAATTATGTGATCAGACTATCCATCTATCTGCGGGTGAAAAGCCATGCTAAAACGGAGCTCTATACCTATAGCCCACTGTAGACTTTGATAGAAATGTGAGACAAACCACTGATCTCTATCTGATATAATACTTAGAGGTATGTCATGAAGTCTAATGATCTCTCTGTAATATAGCTCCACTAATCTATCTAACAAATCCATCCTATAGATCGACAAAAAATTAATAGATTTGATTAACCGATCAACGATTACCCAAATCATGTCATGACCCCTCCATGTCCTAGACAACCCTATGACAAAATTCATAGTAACATGCTCCCAATTTCCACTTTGAAATTTTGATCTTCTCGTGTAATCTAGCCAGCCTTTTGTGTTTAGCCTTCACTTGCAGACACACTAGACATAGAGCTACAAAATTTATAATAACCTTTTTCATGTCATTCTACCAATAGGAGCGCTTCATATCTCTATACATGTCGCTACTACCCGGATGAATTGCAAATTTCAATAGGTGTGCTTCCTGTAGTAAGTCCTCTTGAACAAGATATGCACAACCTCCCATAGAAATAAAGAATTCCCTCTTCATTGCATGAAAACTTTGTCTATGGCCCCGTGGCTACATTGCTACAGAGAAACTAAAGATGTTGATTACAAGCCTGAGCCTCGTTGATTCGCTACACGATCGGTGACTGAGCAACGATGGATACGAACAAGCCTCTCTTTGTCTTCCCTGGTCAACAAAACCCAACTTCAAGCAACTCTGCACCAACTCTATAACCATATCTCGGTGGCAAGTCAGAACTCTCCAGGTTTTCTTACTCAAAGCATCTGCTACCATATTGGCTTTTCCCGACTGGTAGTTAATAGTGTAGTCATAGTCCTTAAACAATTCCATCCATCTTCTTTGTCTAAGGTTCTGTTCCTTCTGAGCAAAGAAATACTTAAGGCTTTTATAATCCGTAAATATCTCGAATGTGATACCATACAGATGATGCCTCCATATCTTTAAAGCAAAAATAAGGGTGGCCAACTCCAAGTCATGAATAGGATAGTTCATCTCATGCTCTTTTTGTTGACGAAAAGCATACGAAACCACCCACCCATGCTATATCATAAATACACCCAAATTGTCATATAATGAGTTAGTGAACAGTACAAATATGTCCTCACCCAAGGGTAATACTAGAACAGGTGCAGATATCAGCCTCTGCTTGAACTCCTTAAAATGGGTCTCACAAGCCTCCATCCAAGAAATATTTATGCCTTTTCTAGTCAGTCATGTCAAAGGTGTAGCAATGATAGAGGGGCCCTCAATGAATCGACGATAATATCTAGCCAAACCCATGAATCTACGTACTTCCTATATTGACTTCGGATGCTCTCAGCTAGTAACAACCTCTATCTTATGAGGATCTACTGCTATCCCTCTGCTAGATGCCATATGACTAAGGAAACCCATAGAAGAAAGCCAGAACACACACTTAGTTATCTTCGCATACAGATCCTCTTGTCTGTGCATCTCCAGAACAAAATGATGATAGAGTGCGTGTTCTTCCTCGAAACTGGAATATATCAGAATATCATCAAAAAATACTATGACAAACTGGTCCAGGTACTCCAAGAACACCCTATTCATCAGATTCATGAACACCGTCAGAGCATACTGGTGCAGTTTGCATAAACGGTCAAACTCAGGATTTTACGTATAAAACTGTTAAATAGTGAAATTTAAGGGGTTAAAATGAAAAATTCGAAACATAAGGGCTTAGTTGGAATTATTTGAACTTGCAGGGCTTTATTGCAAAAAGCCAAAACTAATTTAAAACCCTAACTTCCCTCATTAATTCCCTCATCTCCCTGATTCCCCTTCTCTACCCCGACGCTAAAGCGACTGCAACTGCCAAAGTCGCCGACGCCGCACGCCGGATTTCCCTTCTCCTTCCCCCGGTTATTCTTCCTATCAAAGGTAATCTCGTCGTTGCCCGAGCCACCGTTCGTGCCTACGCTCAGATGTCGCTGATCCCCTCTTCACGCATGTGCGACAATCGCCGACCACCAGTAATTCCCTGACTATCGGAGATCGAGGTAGGTTTTCTGGAAAAGAAGATCCCTTTAAGAGTTCCCTTATTTCTGTTGTTGAGTCAATTAAGTTTGGATCTACAAATGAGGCCACTGCTCATTGCCGTCTTCAAGCAAGCGACGGTCCTCGCGCAAACCCTAGGTGGCAGCTCCTCTCCCTTGCGATTCCCTTCTCGCGTGGGCACGCGACGGCGCAAGTTTCAGGTAAGGTTCATATGGTGTTTTGATTATATGCAGTGGGTTGTCTTGGTGTAAATGGTGATATGATCAGTAGATGGTAAATTGCGATTATAGGTTTGTCTTGGTTCATGTTGATGTCGTGGGATTCCTAGGGAAAGGGCTGCTTAGGTTGTTTCCTTTGATCCTATGTTTGAATTAGCATTTGGATAAATTTCTTGATGTTGTTTTCTCTACCGTGAGTTCCAATTCTGAACATTTAGCTATAAATATAGATGAATTGATGTTAAATTAATTGTGCTCAGTTTGGATGGTTTAGTTTATTTTCCTTGATCCCATGCTCTAACTGTTGAGTTGGTTGATTTGATTTGGATATGTTCTATGAAGTTATGCATTCAATTTGGGTTTTGGATTTGTTGAAACCTTTCTATGGCATTAGGTATTAGTTTAGGTGCAGCCCTAATGTGGATTTCATTTAGGGATAAGTGTAGGTTAAACCAAAAATGAACTAGTTGTTATTTATGAGTTAATTAAATAGGTATTATAGTTAGGATTTGTCCTAATAATATTTTGTATTTCGTTCAACTAAGTTGTTAATTTTATAAATAACTAAACTATCCCTTTGGTACAGGACCTTGATTTGGATTGATTTGGTTGATCGTGGAAGGTCCTCATCGTTTATGAAGTTCAATAATAAATAGCGGGTACTTCTCCTTTGTAGTCTTGTAGTTCTTTTATCTTAAATGCATGGCTTATTATGTCTAAGTAAGTCTGCTTGACATTGATCTTGTTGTTGTTTATTTTATATCGTATGTTGATACCTTTCTTGTTTGACCTTCAAGTTTAAATTGAAAATTTATATCCGTACAGTCTCTCGTTGATTTTCCATTCAGTAAAGTACCGCTCATACGCGAGTATTTAAATGTTCATTAAACACCACTAGGATGGTTGGCACTAGAGACACCTGACCTAGTAGTTTAGTTGCATATTCATGTTAGAATGTATACTAAAAGGCTTACTTTTATAGACATCTACATTTTGAAAGAGAATCATATGATCACTGTTTGCATATTTATATTTAATATATACATGCTATTGTCTAATACTTTATATTGTAGATAACATGGTGTGTGGTTTCACATACAGGATCATATTATCAATCCCTTGTAGAGTATAAGCAGAGGCTCACAATCGAGATGGATTTGGACAAACTATCGGGATGGTTGTAGTGTAATTTGGTGTTGGTTTATCTTGACCATAAAATTACACTAGGACACTTTGTGTGTATTGAGTAGGTCGATATTGAGGTGATTCAATTTATACTGACTATATAATTGAATCAGACCTCAGATATTATGGAGTACATAATCTCGATATTATAACGAGTACATGTACTTAATATTTATTTCTTTGATTTATCAATAGGTGAGATTTATTTGTTAAATCGATAAGCCCGGTAAGTTGGGAAATAATATTATTTACATGATGTGCCATTGATTATAGAAGGAAACCGTGTCCTGGTGAGTCGGGTTGATGATGTCCCCTTGAGGAGCTCATAAAGTTCATCATGTTAAATCCTGCAGGTGGACTTGGTCCGATATGATGATAAGATTGAGTGGTACTACTCAAGGAGTTAGATGTTGATTTATTAAATTGTCAATAATTTAATTAATTAACGGGCATTCGTTAACTTAAATACAGGGAGATATTTGTACTCATAATAGGTGGAGCCCATATTTAAACATGGGGGTTGGTGAGGTAGATCAATGAGGATTCTTTAGTGGAATGGATCTTTATTAATGGATCGGGCTTTGATCCATTGGGTGGCCAAGACCCAACTCCTCCTCATAGTCCCTATTGTAGCCCTATATATACCCATGGAGTCATGAGACCTAGGCATCCAATTCATCCAACACATAGAAAACCCTAAGGCTTTTCTCTCTCTCCCTCTTCTTCTCTCTCCTAGGGCAATTGGCGGCAAAGGGAAAGAAGAGATCCCTCTCTTCTATCTTTCTCTCTTCTTTTTTCTTGATTGGTGGTGCAAGGAGGTAGAGGATCCTTCTCTTCTTCCAAGTTGGCCAACGCAATCTCGAGAAGGAGAAGAAGAGAGGGTCGGCAGCAAGGACGAGATCTGGTGGTGCTCGGCGCCGCAAGTAAGGGAGGAGGAGAAACCGGTGGCTTGGGTAGTTGTGTGGAAGAGAATTCCTTCTCTTCTCCTTCTTCTTCATCTTCCTTTCATTGCTTCTTTGTGGCCGTCGCACCTTGGAGTTTTGAGGTGGCCGGCGACGCAAAGGGAGGAGAGCAAACAAGTGGCCGGCGGCAATCCTAACTCTAGGGTTTCGTTGGACTTGGAGAAGAAGGTGTTGGTGGCTTCGATTCTTGGTAGATCATCACCCACACGACGTCCAAGAAGGGGAGGGTCATACAATAGAAGATCACGAGGTAAACGAGAGGTATATCTTCCTCTCATGGTTCCTTTATTCTTTCTATTATTTCATGTGATAATTAATTACATGTTAATTATTGTTTGATTATTTGTAATTAATTATCTTGGACCCCGATGATAAACACAAAAATCAACGATTCACTCGTCATCTATTTCGCGGCTAATCGGTTGGACGAGATTGATTGCTAGAACAACATGTTTGTTCAAGCAATATCTCAAATCAGTTAGTACGACGATGAGACGGTCATTTGGGAGATTATTCTCCATTTGGATTAAAAATTTTAATCCATGGACATGGAGAGGTTTCCCATGAGCGACCCGATATCCGCCACGGAACCTGGCAACCAAACCAACAATTCGTTGGTTTTTGGTTGGTTTTCTGGTTGGTTGCTTTTGTAGTTGCATCGTTGCTATTCGGTTGTTCATTGTTATTCAGTTGTTTGTGCTTACTGGTATTTTACACCATACCTGCACCGTTGCATACTAACGACTATTTGGCTTCCATATAGTTAAGCCGTCGTCAGTCATTTAGTTGCATTGCCACTAAACCACTTGTTGTGTAGTTGTTAGAGTGGGAGCAACCATCCTGTTATGCCACACTCGACCACTCATGCACAGTGGATGTTGAAGCTGAAGGTAAACAGTTGACACCCTCACCATTGTTTTCCGAGGGATATCAAAGTTGTTGATAGCTTCCCTTATATATCGAGATTTTGGAGTAGGTGGCTCCCCAGCATCCTGTCCACTCAACCACATATATCTGTGGTATTCATTGGAGTGCATACAGTTGTCACAACCCTACCTACTCGGCCACACAGATGTGATGTGTTGGCGGCTTGACTAGCGTCAGGGGTGACACATATCATTGCATCATATGATCTATTGCATTTATACATTTTCTTGTGGTTGTTGCATTTATATGAGCTATGGATGCTACATTTGTTTGGCATGCATGTTTGATTGATACTATTCTATGTCGTAGGTATTTTACGTTGTTTTATACATGTTTCAAGTTTCTCTATTTTTTTTAGAAACTGTACACTGTTGTATTCTTTTGTTTCATATACCCTTTGATGCCATGCTATTATTGTTGGTGCCAGAAGCACCAAAGTCAAACCTGTGTTTTGATAATGGCAAAGGATTCAGAAGTTAAGATTTAATTGTGATCTAATAACGCTACTCAAGTGTGCAGGAAAAGTCCTAGGTACACTAGGCACAAAGTCCTGGTTCTAAGAATTGGGCAATAAGTCCTGGCCGCGGGGTGGATACCTAAGTCTTGACATAGGATTGGGCAATAAGTCCTGGTCACGGACTGGGCACGAAGTCCTGATTCAAGGAATTGGGCAATAAGTCCTGGCCGAGGGCTGGGCACCGAAGACCTGGTGAGTGAAGCTGGGCAATATGTCCTGGTCGCAAACTGGGCACGAAGACCTGATCCAGAGGATTGGGCAAAAGTCTAACCGGAGGAGCTGGTTGGCAAACAGGTAAAATCTCCTAAGAGGAGTAGGTGAGGACGTGTTCCCCATAAGAGGGAACATTATGCGTCAGTTCGACCTAGGGTTCCATTTGGGAAGCCCAATGTCAGAACCAAGACAGCTCAGGCTATTAATCATGTTTAAATGTTAGTAAATTATTTATTATTTATGTTTTGGAACTATCCCTGGTTGCAGGTGTTAGATGTGTATACTGAAAGACATTCTTCTTTTATATATATGAACATTTTTATTTTGAAAAGAGAATCACAATCACACTAGGTGCCTGTTTATATTAGTACATGCATGAAGTCCAATTACTTTGCATTGTAGATAACATGGTATGTGGTGTCACACGGAAAATCATGTTATCAATTCCTTGCTTAGTATAAATAGAGGCCCACAACCGAGATGGAATTGGACAACCCATCGGAATGGTTATAGTGTAATTAGGTGTGGTTGGTCTTGACCATAGGTTTACACTAGTGTGCTTTGAGTACATTGAGCAGGACCAAAACACGAGGATATCCAATTTGTACTGACTCGATAATTGGATAGGACCTCAGACTTTATTATGGAGTACGATCCCTTAATCCCGATATAATAACGGGCATGTATTATTAAATATTATTTCTTTAATTTATCAATGGGAGAGATCTATTCTGTTAGATCGATAGGCCCGGTAAGTTGGGAGATAATATTAATAATATGATGTGCCATTGATTATTGACGGAATCCGTGTCCTTGTGAGTCGGGTTGATGATGCCCCCTTGATGAGCTCGAACGGTTCATCAAGCTAAACCCTGCAGGTGGATTTGATCCGGCATGATGATAAGGTCGAGTGGTACTAGTCAAGGATTCAGAAGTTAATTAATTTAAATTGTCAGTAATTTAATTAATTAACGGGCATTCGAAATCTTAAACACGGGGGGATGGACGACTTGTAATAAGTGGAGCCCATATGTAAATATGGGGGTTGTGAGTTAATTCAATGAGGTCCCTTTAGTGGAATGGATTCTGATTAATGGACCAAGTCCATTAGTAGGCCAAGATCCAACTCCTCCTCATGGTCCCTACTGTAGCCCTATAAATACCCCATGCTGGCATGAAACCAAGTTGATGGTTAATTTAATAGATCACAAGAATCCCTAGCCTCAACTCTTCTCTCCTCTCTCTCTCCCTCGTTTCACTCTGCAGCGCCGAACGGAAGAGAATACTTCTCTTCTCCGATTAATTGCAAAGCATGCAATTAATCAGGCGTTTCTCCAATTAATTGCAACGCATGCAATTAACTTTTGATCTTCTCCATTTAATTGCGTTGCATGCAATTAAAATTGCTTCTGCCGTTTGTTGCATTACAACGTGGAGTAAATTGGAGACATTTACTCCTTGCCGTTTACATGCAATACTCCCAGCCAATTAATTGCATTGCATGCAATTAACAAGTGGTGTGCAACTTGTCTTGAGCAATTTAAAATTGCTTATGGCTCAAGTTGTTCGAGGGCGATTGGCTCGGCGTGGAGAGGCACCGCCGACGGCTGGCAGTGGGAAATAAAAAGGCAGAGGAGAGGAGAAGATGTACGGCTGTGGAGAAGTTGGTTATGGACGCAACTTGGAGTCTTCGGTGAGCAACTTGGAGTCTTCGGTGAGCAGTAGTTTTCTCCAAGCATAGTTGCATATGCGACTTAGAGACTTGGAGTATTCTGCTCATGCAACTCAGAGCAAGGTCATTCATAGAACTTGAAGCAAAGTTGCGTTCTTCTCAACTCACAGCTCGAGCACTACCGACGGCATAAGAGATGGAGCAGCGATTTTTCTCAAAGGAGAAAAATTGTTTACGCAATTTTTCTCAAGGGATGAAAAATCTGCCTAGGGTTTGTATTTGGATTATCTCCTAGGAGCAGCCGACGACATCACTTTGGTAAGGGATTGGTTGGCGCAAGGAGATGGGATCAACTTGGTGGCCACATGTCTTGGTAGATCGTCGCCCACACGACGTCCAAGAGGGGAGGGTCATACGGTAGAAGATCGTAAGGTAACGGAAGGTATATTCTTCCCTGGCTCCTTATGTTCTTATTTTGTGTCTTACTTATTTGTCTCGTCATTTCATGTTTGTTATTTAATTATTTTGATTGCGAATCATAGTCAATAATTATTTAACTGGACCCCGACCATAAACACAAAAGTCGGCGATCAACTCGTCGCCTTTTCCGCGGTCGAACGGTCGAGCAAATTGCAAGACCAATTTTGGTAATTGGCTAAGTTGCAATTTGAATCGTTCGATATGGCACGAGACGACCGATGAGAAATGACTCTCTATTCAAATTAAATTTTTTAATCCGTAGGCATAGAGAGGTCTCTCGGATCGAACAGGTATACGCTTAGGAAACCCACCAAGCTATACCCAACAATTGGTATCAGAGCTGAGGTTTCCGGCTTTGTGCTTTTGAGGATTAGTTAATTTTTGCATTTTCATACATTTTATTTAGCTGGATGATATGTGGATGTGTGTAGGGTAACTTTGTGTTGCAGGCACGAGATTCCAACTTGTCATGGCCAAATAATGATTGTGTGAATGGTTTTGCAAATTATTGTAATTAATAAATCCTCGGGGTTGACGAGGTGACGACACGACTGGAGGCGCATTAGAGACCAGGGCCATGAAAGTTGGAAAATCTAGGATTTTCTGTTTTTCATATGTTGGTTATGTGCTTGTTGTGTGATTGTGCTAGTTAAAATTCCTCGTAATAAATTACTAAGTGGGAGAGGGACCCTAAGGGTCCCATGGCTTCCATTACAATCCGATAAGTGATGTGAACAAGTCTGCGTGTTGGCTCTAAGTGCCTTCCTCCCCATCGGATGGATTTGTTCTGCAGATCACTGGGTCGGAAAAGACTATAGAAAATTGTTAAAGAGCGTTTGTACTTCCCCATCGGAAGGCACATAATCAGAGATAATTTTCTTAGTGTCGTGTAATGGTGAACACTTAGATGCGAATAATAGTATCCTCCCCATCGGAGTCACTGCTATTATTTTGCAGAGCCGAAGTAGACCAACTATTAATCTTACTTGTCAAAAAGTTAGGTTGACAAGATAGTAAGATTAATGGGTAAAACCTCCTCTTACAAATGTGGAAATTCGTATACGTCCACACCATCGTGGCATGCGAATTTCTCGGTGTTTAGAGGTGTTGGTTGATTTCGAAAATTTATTGTTGTGAGGAATCAATTTATTTTCGATTTCTAAAGTAGTGTGTGTTGTGATTCTTAGGATTTTCAAAATGACTTTTAACCCACTAGCTACAATACTTAAGGAGAATAAACTTACTGGACCCAACTATATTGACTAGAAGAGAAACCTTGACATTATCCTTATAGCTGAAGAGTACAAATTTGTGCTCACTGAAAAATGTCCTGATAAACCTAGCGACAACTCTGGTGAAGGGCAGAAGGAGCATTACAAGAAATGGATTAAGGCATATGAGATGGCGCGGTGTTACATTCTGGCATCTATGGCGAATGTACTGCAACATCACCATCAGGCCATGCCCACTGCTTGTGATATGATGCTGAACCTTCAGGAGCTTTTTGGGCACCAGTGTCGTGCAGCTAGGCAGCTGGCGATGAAGAATCTGATGATGACCACTATGGTCGAAGGGACACCCGTGAGGGATCATGTCCTAAAGATGATGACCCACCTCAACGAGATTGAGGTTCTTGGAGGATCTATCGACGGGGAATCCCAGGTCGATATAATACTCCAATCTCTGCCTAAGAGTTTTGAGTAGTTCCGGCTCAACTATAACATGAATAAGCATGAGTATACGCTGGGGAACTCCTGGGAGAACTCCAGGCGGCAGAAGGGCTTTTTCGTCAGAACTCGCAGGCCTTAGTGACTCAAAGGGTTTCTTCTTCTATGCCGAAAGGCAGGAAGAAGAAGAAACAAGGAGGGTTCAAGAAGGCAGCTACATCGCAGGGACCTCGGCCTGGTGTGAAGAAGCCGAAAGGCAAGTGCTTCACGTGTAAGCAAATTGGACAATAGAAGGCGAACTGTCCCCGTTGTCAAGAGAAAGGTATGTCTTTTTCTTTTGTCGTTGTAACATGCTTAGCGAAGTTATCTACCAGTACCTGGTGGGTAGATACGGATGCCACTACACATGTTTGCAATTCTTTGCAGGGGTTCCAGGAAGCCCCACGACTAGCTAAAGAAAAAAAAACCGTCTACATGGGAAATGCTACGGAGGTGGCTACTATTGCAGTGTGAGTTATTTATTTGTCTTTAGAAGATAAAGGTTTTGGTTTTAAGAAGATTGCTTTTATGTACCTAATTTTTAGAAAGAACTCTGGTTCAGTTTCTAAAATAAATGATATTCTATTGTTTTTTATGAAAAGTGGAATAGAAAGATTATCTATTCAGGTACATTGATGGGCAATTGGTACACATTAGAACCAAAGTCTTCCATGATGAAAATAGTAACTAATAGCTTATCATCTAACCAAAGTAGGAGAAAGGTTCCTTCCGAAATGAACTAAACATACCTTTGGCGTCTAAGGCTTGGTCTTATTAACCTTAGTAGGTTTCAAAGGTTGATAGCCAATGGGCCCTCGGGTTCATTGGTGGTGGGAGACTTCCCAACCTTTGAATCTTACTTGGAAGGTAAGACGACCAAGATGTCTTTCAAGGCCGAGGGGTATAGAGCCAAAGATATGTTAGACATGGTTCATTCTGATTAGTGTGGTCCTATGCTTATCCAAGATAGAGGTAGCTTTGAATACATCGTGAGACGAATATTCAAAGTTATGGATATGCGTTTACTTAATGGCTACAAGTCTGAATCTTTGATTAGTTCAAAGAATTCAAGATGATTGTGGAGAAACATCAAGGTAACAGTATTAAGACACTACGATCGGATCGTGGTGATGGGTACCTCTTGGGAAAGATTAGGACTTACTTATCCGATACTGGGATTCAATCCCAATTGACTGCAGCCCGTACACCCCAATAGAATGGTGCAGTAGAGTGAGGGAAAAGGGCTCTTATGGGGATAGGGCAATGATGAGTTGCTCCGAGTTGCCGGATTCGTTCTGGAGATATGCTCTGGAAATGACAGCGTACATACTTGATACCATCTAGGTCAGTGCCTCCTACTTCCATAGAAGAGTAGACTGGGTGAAAGCCAAATCTAAGACATCTTCGGACATGGGATAGCTCAGCACATGAGCTGAGAGGGGATATTGATAAGATTGGAATCTCGTGCGCTTGTTCATAGGCTATCGTAGAAGAACGAAAGGTGGTTCTATAGTTCTAAGGATTAGAGGGTAATCATTGGGACCAATACCAGACTTTTAGAAGAAGACTATATGATGAACCATAAACCCATGAGTAGACTAGTTCTTGAAAAATTAAGAGGGGATGTTCTGACCTTAGTACCAACTGTACAAGAAGATATACCAGAAGTCACTGCACCGCATGTCACAGAAGATACACAGGTGGAGCCTCGTCGTAGTGGGAGGGTTGTTGGTCAACCAGAAGGATTCATGTTCTTGGGAGAGTATTCAGACTCAGTCCCTAGCAACTATGAATCAAGATCCCTGGACCTATGACAAGGAACATCCGCTTTGACGAGATAATCAAGTTATATGGATTTGTTCAAAGGACGGATGAGATTTGTGTATGTAAGAATTGTAATGGAAACGTAGTGGTATTCTTGTACTATACGTAGAAAATATTTTGTTAGTTGGCAACAATAACAAAGTATTATCAGACATAAGGGTATGGTCGTCCAAACGGTTTATATGAAGGACTTAGGAGAAGCAGGACATATCCTTGGTAATCAAAGTTCTAAGGGATCACTAGAGAAGGATGTTGTGCTTATCCCAAGCTTCATATAGTGATAGTGTCTTAACTCGTTTTAGCATAGAAACCTCCAAGAAAAGTTTTGTACTTTTCAGTTGTGGAGCTACTCTATCTAAGAAGATATGTTTAGATTATCAAAGGAGATAGAGCAGGTAATGGCGGTTCCTTTAGCATCGGTTATAGAAAGCCTCTTGTATGCTAAAAACGAGACCGGATATCTGCTTTGCCGTGGGCATGGTTAGCAGATATCAGAGTAACCCAGGTCAAGGAAATTGGATTGCAGTAAAAGCTTATATTAGTGCCTGAGAAGGACTAAGGATTATAAGCTGGTTTACCGGGTAGACCAATTCCCTATGGGTTATACGGATACAGACTTCCAATCGGATAGGGGCAAATGTCAGTATTCCTCCGGGGTTTGTGTTTACTTTTAGGAGGTAGAACCGTAGTTGGAGGAGTGTCGCGCAGCGACTGCGTGATGGACTCCACCATGGAAGCTAAGGATGTGGAAGTCTTTGTGACAGCCAAAAGGAAACTATATGGTTCAAGAACCTCAAGATGGATTTCGATGTGATTCCTGGTTTGATCAAAGCTATCACATTCTGTTGTGATAAACAAATGGTGCAGTTGCAAACTCGAAGGAATCACGAGCCCATGAGGCGAGTAAACACATAGAGCGCAAGTACCTCCTAGGAGAGGAAAAGCTGTAGTTGCCTAGATTACATCAGAAGACAACCTGGGAGATCTTTTCACTGAGACCTTGATAGTGAAAGCTTTAGGCATGTGGAGGATCAGGGAGTCAGATGTATGACATTTTGAGGGCAGCAAAGTCTTTAAGTATAAGTGGGAGATTGTTAGATGTGTATACTGAAAGACATTCTTCTTTTATATATATGAACATCTTTATTTTGAAAAGAGAATCACAACCACACTAGGTGCCTGTTTATATTAGTACATGCATGAAGTCCAATTACTTTGCATTGTAGATAACATGGTATGTGGTGTCACATGGAAGATCATGTTATCAATTCCTTGCTTAGTATAAATAGAGGCCCACAACCGAGATGGAATTGGACAACCCATCGGAATGATTGTAGTGTAATTAGGTGTGGTTGGTCTTGACCATAGGATTACACTAGTGTGCTTTGAGTACATTGAGCAGGACCAAAACACGAGGTTATCCAATTTGTACTGACTCGATAATTGGATAGCACCTCAGATCAGACTTTATTATGGAGTACGATCCCTTAATCCCGATATAATAACGGGCATGTATTATTAAATATTATTTCTTTAATTTATCAATGGGCGAGATCTAATCTGTTAGATCGATAGGCCCGGTAAGTTGGGGGATAATATTAATAATATGATGTGCCGTTGATTATTGACGAAATCCGTGTCCTTGTGAGTCGGGTTGATGATGCCCCCTTTATGAGCTCGAAAGGTTAATCATGCTAAACCCTGCAGGTGGATTTGATCCGGCATGATGATAAGGTCGAGTGGTACTAGTCAAGGATTCAGAAGTTAATTAATTTAAATTGTCAGTAATTTAATTAATTAACGGGCATTCGAAATCTTAAACACGGGGGGATGAATGACTTGTA
This sequence comes from Boesenbergia rotunda, assembly GCA_024364735.1. Taxonomy (NCBI): domain Eukaryota; kingdom Viridiplantae; phylum Streptophyta; class Magnoliopsida; order Zingiberales; family Zingiberaceae; genus Boesenbergia; species Boesenbergia rotunda. The sequence continues at coordinate 130,466 of JAGFNQ010005416.1, read as the reverse complement.
ATAAGTGGAGCCCATATGTAAATATGGGGGTTGGTGAGGTAATTCAATGAGGGCCGTATAGTGGAATGGATCCTCATTAATGGACTGGGTCCATTAGTAGGCCAAGATCCAACTCCTCCTCATGGTCCCTACTGTAGCCCTATAAATACCCCATGGTGGCATGGAACCATGTTGATGGTTAATTCAATAGATCACAAGGATCCCTAGCCTCAACTCTTCTCTCCTCTCTCTCTCCCTCGTTTCACTTTGCGGCGCTGAACAGAAGAGAATACTTCTCTTCTCCGATTGTTTGCAAAGCATGCAATTAATCAGGCGTTTCTCCAATTAATTGCAACGCATGCAATTAACTTTTGATCTTCTCCATTTAATTGTGTTGCATGCAATTAAAATTACTTCTCCCGTTTATTGCATTACAACGTGGAGTAAATTGGAGGTATTTGCTCGTTGCCGTTTACATGCAATACTCCCAGCCAATTAATTGCATTGCATGCAATTAACAAGTGGTGTGCAACTTGTCTTGAGCAATTTAAAATTGCTTATGGCTCAAGTTGTTCGAGGGCGATTGGCTCGGCGTGGAGAGGCACCGCTGACGGCTGGCAGTGGGAAATAAAAAGGCAGAGGAGAGGAGAAGATGTACGACTGTGGAGAAGTTGGTTATGGACGCAACTTGGAGTCTTCGGCGAGCAACTTGGAGTCTTCGGCGAGCAGTAGTTTTCTCCAAGCATAGTTGCATATGCGACTTAGAGTCTTGGAGTTTTCTGCTCATGCAACTCAGAGCAAGGTCGTTCATAGAACATGAAGCAAAGTTGCGTTCTTCTCAACTCACAGTTCGGGCACTGCCGAAGGCATAAGAGATGGAGCAGCGATTTTTCTCAAAGGAGAAAAATTGTTTACGCAATTTTTCTCAAGGGATGAAAAATCTGCCTAGGGTTTGTATTTGGATTATCTCCTAGGAGCGGCCGACGGCATCACTTTGGTAAGGGATTGGTTGGCGCAAGGAGATGGGATCAACTTGGTGGCCACATGTCTTGGTAGATCGTCGCCCACCCGACGTGCAAGAGGGGAGGGTCATACGGTAGAAGATCGTAAGGTAACGGAAGGTATATTCTTCCCTGGCTCCTTATGTTCTTATTTTGTGTCTTACTTATTTGTCTCGTCATTTCATGTTTGTTATTTAATTATTTTGGTTGCGAATCATAGTCAATAATTATTTAGCTGGACCCGACCATAAACACAAAAGCCGGCGATCAACTCGTCGCCTTTTCCGTGGTCGAACGGTCGAGCAAATTGCAAGACCAATTTTGGTAATTGGCTAAGTTGCAATTTGAATCGTTCGATACGGCACGAGACGGTCAATGAGAAATGACTCTCTATTCAGATTAAATTTTTTAATCCGTAGGCATAGAGAGGTCTCTCGGATCGAACAGGTATTCGCTTAGGAAACCCACCAAGCTATACCCAACAGCAGGAACGAAGTGTGAAAGATTTCTACTCCCAAGCGCCTCAATGGTGTGAGGCACCCTGTTTGACCAGGCGCCTGTGTTGAGACAGGCACCCCAGACAAAGGGTATTTTCAGAACCACTTGAAGCAAGCCTCCAGAACTGCATATGAGGCGCCTATGTTAACACAGGCACTCCAGTTAGCTCAGGCGCCCCAGTTGAAGGGATAAGCGCTGGCCAAGTCTATGGATGGAGTTTCTCGCAGAACAAGCTACATGTCAGGCGCCCCCTTCAACACAAGCACCCCAGCTACGAGTATATAAAGGGGTTCACCCCCTTGGCTTCGGACACAACTTCTTTCTACGCATTCTTCCAAGAGCTCTGCACTGAAACACTCCATGCTCAACATTCAAGCGCCAACAACGACCCTCGACTCTGACTTTCTAAATCATCTGGTGGTCAGTATAAATTTCGTTTAATTGCTATATTTTAAATTCTATATTTGTACTCAAATTGTAACATTTTATACGCAATATAGAATTGTCCGTCGTAAACGGTCAAGGACCGTGGGCCTTGGAGTAGGAGCCGACTGTGACTCCGACCAAGTAAAAACAAACATGTTAACGTTGTTTTGCTTTCTGCTGCGCAAACTACTCTATGTTTTTCTGAAAAATTGTCGATCGATATTCACCCTCCCTCTATCGATGGAGTTTCTCGCAGAACTGGCTATGTGACAGACGCCCCCTTCAACATAAGCACCCCAGCTATGAGTATATAAAGGCGTACACCCCCTTGGCTTCAGACACAACTTCTTTCTACACATTATTCCAAGCGCTCTGCACTAAAATGCTCCGTGCTCAAGATTCAAGTGCCAACGACGACCCTCGACTCCGACTTTCTAAATCCTCCGGTGGTTGGTATAATTTTTGTTTAATTGTTATATTTTAAATTCTATATTTGTACTCAAATTGTAGCATTTTTTACGCAATATAGAATTGTCCGTCGTAAACGGTCAAGGACCGTGGGCCTTGGAGTAGGAGCCGACTGTGACTCCGACCAAGTAAAAACAAACGTGTTAGCGTTGTTTTGCTTTTCTACTGTGCAAAATACTCTATATTTTTCTGAAAATTTGTCGATCGATATTCACCCTCCCTCTATCGATTCAACCCGATCCCACAATTGTCTATTCATATACCTACTGAGTCCGCCCGGACTCACCACCCCTGCTTCCTATTTTTGTTTCAGGTAGTAGGTAGTTGCATTACTTGGCCCCAAGAGAGGATTCAGTTGCCAGTCCCTCGTTGTCGAGTTTGATTCCATATTTGGGTTATTATCGGAGTACTTTATTTTTGCATTTTCGTTGTTCCCTCATTTTTATTTCCTAGAATGGATAGAATTTTTTATTAGTCTGATATTGTCATAGTAGACATATATTCATTTTTGGACTCATGTTGGAGTTCGTCGGTATTTCGGATTTCCGTTAGCTATATTTCTGCTAAAAGACGATAACGGTTTCTAGTATTTAAGCTTAGTTTATTTTTAACAATCATATTGATATAAACTGCGTGGTTGTATATTTTATTTTCCAGTTATGATGGCTAAGTCATCTTATGTATTGAGGATTATGTATTATTTGACCCAACTTGTTCGTCGTACAGGGGAAATGCTGCCTGATTTTCGAGTAAGCATGTGTCTCTGGGGGCGTGACAAAAACAGACGTTAAAGTTAGGCGTCTAATTGTTTATGTTAGTGATATGAGAGAAGTGTCCTAAGGCAATCGCCTTATGATTGTAAACATTTATTTAATAAATGATAATTTACTATTTGAGTATACATGTTTGTGTATTTGATTGAGATCTTAAACTCATCTACTGAATGTCCGCAATACAATTCACAGCATAAGAGAATTTGTGATGGGATCACAACTAGTGATTATCTCTAAATGTGCAATTGTGAAGTATTGAAAATATCCCTAGTCGATGAATTGATAAAAAAGGACACTATCAATTCTGTTGAGACTAGCATGAGTTATTCTCTAATCAGCTGATTCTCACTAGATGGCGACATTGGGATGTCCGGAGATAAACATGGATGCTAGTTAAGGGAACTAGTTCATTGGAGTGACTAGCTGTAAAACTTCACATGGTAGTCTATACATAGACATGTCAGTGAAGTGCTTACTACAGCTTAAGTGCGATGTTCCTTTGACTTGCGGTGTTCAAGTCATCTTGGTCATGGAGACTTATACTTTAACATCTTAAGCAAGCATCTCCAAGGAGGTGTGGACCCAGGATGATTGGGTATAAGCCGAAGTGCCCGAAGATGTTTGAACAGCCTACAAAGGATTCACCACTCCTTGCAAGGAGATGTATACCCAGGCCTATCGTCAGATTGTTACTCAAAGTCTCTGGCCAGAGCATATCATGTTTAGAGTATGAGTCTCTTAAATACATGAGAGTAATTAGAAATCCAAAGGACGAGAAAGACACTACTTGGGCTAGGTGTGACATAGTCAGCCTAGTGGGGACTGACACACATAGACCGTGTCCTGAACCAAGTGGGTATAAGATAGTGAAGGGAATGAGGCACGATTCATTAGAGCTGCTGAAGGGTTTCAGAATTACTTCTGAGGTCAACCGTTGATCTTTCGATTAATTGGGGGTCATGATGTACTACTAGGTGTCACTCATGATCGTTCTATAATTGGTTGATTATAGACGGCCAACATAAATCGAAAGCCTATTTAGTCACACGCACTACGAGTAATCCGAGGGATTTAAAACGAGTTGAAAATTGGATTTTCCGATCAAGAGAAATAAGTCGAATCTGAGTTAATCAGAGGCGCAACGGAAGCTTAAAATGGCTAAGTCTTTTGAAGGCTTATTGGGCGAATTAAAAGAGTTTAATTCGCGATGGGATCGGCTCGGTTTGGCCGGCCAAAGAGGGTGCCCACCCTCTTTGGTTTGGCCGGCCACCACAAGGAGAGAAAACCAATTAATTTGGTTTAATTAATAAAATAAATCAAGTGCGATTTGTTTTATAAAATTTTGGATAAATAAATTTGTTTTCATGGAAATTAAAATAAACTTTAAATGGTTTATTTTTTATTTTATAAAATCAATTATGAATTGATTTTTCCATGATAAGAAAAATATATATAATAAATTTATTCTTTTTATGGAAATTAAAATGAACCATGGATTGGTTTATTTTATTTTATAAAATCAATTATGAATTGATTTTTCCATGATAAAGAAAAATTTATATAATAAATTTATTCTTTTTATGGAGATTAAAATAAACTTTAAATGGTTTATTTTTATTCTATAAAATCAATTATGAATTGATTTTTCCATAATGAGAAAATTTATATAATAAATTTTATGAAAATTTATTCCATAATTAAAAAGAGAGATGTATTTGTTTTATTATAAAATTAGTTATAATAAAACTTTGCATAACGGAATAATTAATAAGAAAATTTATAAGATAAATTTCTTATGAAAATTTATTCCGTTAATTCCGTTAAAGGGGAGACATGGCAAGGGAGAGGCTACAATATAAAGGAACTAAGGCTAGGCTTGAATTCCTCGATTGAGTAATTAAGAGATTAGCTCTCTCCCTCTCCCTCTCTAGTTCGCCCTCTCTCTCTCTCTAGGGCCGGCGCCCACTCTCTCTCTAGGGCCGGCTCTCTCTCCTCCCCTAGGGCCGGCGCACATCCCAAGGGTGGCCGAGAGCTTCATCCGCCAAGAAGGTGCCGAAGAAGAAGAAACGGATCGCGACTCCTTCTTTCCTTTCCCGGAATTTTGATTCCGTTACTTGGCGGTTAGTTTCCTTTCTTCTCTCTTGATCTTCTAGTTGTTGGGACCGGGTGCATGTCGACAAGGATACGAGTTCGAAAAATTTTAAATTTTTACGTGCAGCGGAAGAATTTGCATAAAATAATTTCCTAAATTATTTTAACTTCGTATCTAGCATGCAACCTTATGGTGTGTTGACATAATCATAAAATAAAACTTTGCGGAAAATTAAACTAATTTACTTTATACCTTTCGTAACTCGAAGAAAGGGACGAGATCCAACCGTAGCGTCCCTTGGTAGCTCCGCCTCTATTCGCGTCCACGCCGAGTTCTCTTCAGGATGACTTCGCAAAGTCACGAGTTTTGTGCCAACGAGAACTACTAGATCCTCCGAAGTCACAACTAGAAGACAAGAGAAAAGATAGGAAACTAACCACCAAGTTAACGGAATCAAAATTCCGAGAAGGAGGGAGATGTGATCCGCTTCTTCTTCTTCTTGTTTGGCTTCTCCTTGATGATCCTTGCTCACGCCAACCACTTGGAGGGATGAGGGTGCGCCGGCCCTAACTTGGACAAGGGGAGCCGACCCTAATCTTCAAGGAGGGCGCCGGCCCTAAGGGGAAGAGAGGGAGAAGAGAATAAGAGAGAGAGAGGGAGAGAGTTGATCGCTATTTCGATTAGAACTAAGGGCTTGCCTTTGGTTCCTATATATAGTAGCATCTCCCTTGCCAAGTCTCCCTCTTAACGGAATTAACGGAATTAGTTATCATAAGAAATTTATCCTATAAATTCTCTTATCAATTATTCCGTTTAAACGAAGTTTTATTATAACTAACTTTATAATAAAACTAATTAGTTATCATAAGAAATTTATCCTATAAATTCTCTTATGAATTATTCCGTTTAAACGAAGTTTTATTATAACTAACTTTATAATAAAACTAATTAGTTATCATAAGAAATTTATCCTATAAATTCTCTTATGAATTATTCCGTTTAAACCAAGTTTTATTATAACTAACTTTATAATAAAACTAATTAGTTATCATAAGAAATTTATCGTATAAATTCTCTTATAAATTTTATTATAACTAACTTTATAATAAAACTAATTAATCTCCCCTTTTATTATGGAATAAATTTTATAAGAAATTTATAAACTTTCTTATTATGGGAAAATCAATTCATAATTGATTTTATAAAATTAAAATCAACCATTTCATGGATCATTTTAGTTTCCATAAAAAGAATAAATTTCTATAAATTTATTTATATAAATTTCTTTACACAAATTTATTTATCCATAATTTATAAAACAAATCACACTAGATTTATTTTATTAATTAAACCAATTAAATTGGTTTCTTCCCTTTAATGTGGCCGGCCAACCCAAGGGGTTTGGCACCCTCTTTGGCCGGCCAAACCAAGCCGAACCGATCGCGAATTAAACTCAGTTAATTCGCCCAATAAGCCTTCAAAAGACTTAGCCATTTTTAGCTTCCATTGCGCCTCTGATAAATTCAGATTCGACTTATTTCTCTTGATCGGAAAATCCAATTTTCAACTCGTTTTAAATCCCTCGGATTACTCGTAGTGCGTGTGACTAAATAGGCTTTCGATTTATGTTGGCCGTCTATAATCAACAAATTATAGAACGATCATGAGTGGCACCTAGTAGTACATCATGACCCTCAATTAATCGAAAGATCAACGGTTGACCTCAGAAAGAATTCCGAAACCCTTCAGCAGCTCTAATGAATCGTGCCCCATTCCCTTCACCATCTTATACCCACTTGGTTCAGGACACGGTCTATTTGTGTGAGTCCCCACTAGGCTGACTACGTCACACCTAGCCCAAGTAATGTCTTTCTCGTCCTTTGGATTTCTAATTACTCTCATGTATTTTAGAGACTCGCACTCCAAACATGATATACTCTGGCCAGAGGTTTTGAGTAACAATCAGACGATAGGCCTAGGTATACATCTCCTCGCAAGGAGTGGTGAATCCTTTGTAGGCTGTTCAAACATCTTCGGGCACTTCGGCTTATACCCAATCATCCTGGGTCCACACCTCCTTGGAGATGCTTGCTTAAGATGTTAAAGTATAAGTCTTCATGACCAAGATGACTTGAACACTGCAAGTCAAAGGAACATCGCACTTAAGCCGCAGTAAGAACTTCATTGACATATCTATATAGATAACCATATGAAGTCTTACAGCTAGTCACACCAATGAACTAGTTCCCTTAACTAGCATCCATGTTTATCTCCGGACATCCCAATGTCACCAGCCAGTGAGAATCAGCTGATTAGAGAATAACCCATGCTAGTCTCAACAGAATTGATAGTGTCCGTTTTTATCAATTCATCGACTAGGGATATTTTCAATACTTCACATTTGCACATTTAGAGATAATCACTAGTTGTGATCCCATCACAAATTCTCTTATGCTGTGAGTTGTATTGCGGACATTCAGTAGATGAGTTTAAGATCCCAATCAAATACAAACATGTATACTCAAATAGTGAATTATCATTTATTGAAATAAATGTTTACAATCATAAGGCGATTGCCTTAGGACACTTCTCTCATANAGGATTCTGCCTAGCCTCTCTTCCTCTCCTTCTCTCCCTCTCCCTCTTCTAGTGTCGCCAGCCCTAGAGCCCTCCCCTTTGCCGTGAGCTTCCACCACCAAGAAGAGGCCGAAGAAGAAGAAGAAGCGGGCACGACTCCTTCCTTCCTCCCGGAATCTTGATTTCGTTCTTCGTTTGGTGGTTAGTCTTTCCATCTCTCTCTTGGTATTTTTGTCGTGCCTTTGGAGAATCTAGTAGTTCTTGTCGGCACGAAACTCGTGGCTTTGCGAAGTCATCCCGAAGAAAATTCAGCGTGGACGCGAATAGAGGCGGAGCTTCCAAGGGACGCTACAGTTGGATCTCGTCCCTTTCTACGAGTTACGCGAGGTATTAAGTAAATTAGTTTACTTTCTGCAAAATTTTAAATGTATGATCATGTCTCCACAACATAAGGTTGCATGCTAGATACGTGGTTAAAATAATTTGAGAAATTATTTATGCTAAACCTTCCGTTGCACGTAATTAAATTTTAAAATTACGAACCCGTATCCATGTCAACATGCACCCGGTCCCAACAGTGGTATCAGAGCCGGTTAGTGTTCGACATAATCATATAATTGTTTTGCGGAAAACTTTGTCATGATCTTAATTTTGGAAAATTTTCAATTATGGAAACTTTCCAATTATGATAAATTTTAGATATAGGAATTTCAAAGTTTGGAAATCCTCATGAAATTTCGCAAACTTTTGAAATATCCTAGTTTCTGAAATTTTATGATAATTGTGAAAACTTCCCATTTTTTTGGAAACTTTCCAATTTTGGAAATTTCCTATTTTGAAAATTTTCCAATTTTAGAAATATGTAAGTTTTCTTTGTACCAGAAACTTACAATTATTCTGAAAACCTATTATGAAATCTTGCAATTTTGGGCACTTTTTTTCAAGAAAGTCTAGACAAATTTATGGATTATTAATTGACAATTAAATTTGAATTGGTTTTAAATTATTAACAAAATTCTTTATTTTGGATTGAGCCTCGGGGAGCCGTCCAATTTAAAGTTAGTTGTTGTAATTTAATTTCCTATTTTGAATAAAATTGTCATGTTTAATTTGGTTACGCCTCGGGGAGCGGACCAAATTAGATTTACAACAAATTCCTTTTTTTGGGTATCAGAGCCTCGGGGAGCCACCCAATGAAAATAATTTGTTGAAATTAATCAATCCATAAATAAAATATGTAATCAAATCTTGGAAATTTTGAGGTGATTCTCAAACGATAATTTCCTTATTTGTTTTAAGAGGTGATGCTCTTACATATTGTTATCTCCAAAATTAATTAGGAAAATGGTTTCCTATAGAGTTTTCTTAAATAAGATTTTCATGAAAATAATATGTGGTTGAATTAAGGGAATCTGTCTCTTAATTTAATAAGATTTGATTTAGAGAAATCAAAGTCTTAAACATATTATTTCCGAAATTGATTATGACAATTTAGGAAATTGTTTCCCAAAATAATTCCTTAAATAAAGTATGAAATTAGAATTAGGAAATCCGGTTCCTAATTCAATTAATGAGACTTGATAAATTAAGTCACATACATACTTTATTAAGGAAATCGTTAGTACATGACATAATTATATGTCATGAATGTGCTTAGAAAAGAAAGGATGAGACCCAAAACCCCTTACAAAATATTAAGGCCAACACCTTCCATTAATATGGTTAGAACCAGAGTTTTGTTTCTCGTTTGGGTTGATGGACACATCCATGCCCGGCTTAAACCTCAACATGTTCAAACCATGGAATTAGTTTATGATTAATATAGTTGGAGTCAGAGGTCAATCCTTAGTTTTGGTTGTTGGACACATCCAAGCCTGACTAAACGGTTAAATGAGCTCCAACCATATTAAAACTATTTCTTGATTAATGGGTCAGCCTTAAGCTTGGAGCATCGATTTGTTGTGCCACAGCCAAGGTCGATGTAAAGAGAGGTGCAGTTGGGTGCTATGTATATTGTTGCATACTTGTTAATGAGTTAACAACCCAATGATTTATGCAAACATTCAATTAGTTGATAGCATAAAGTGATAGTTACATATATGTGATATGTAATCGGTATAATTACCTACCTTCATAGCTAAGAATAACTTGATGGCCACAGCCATGGTTGTTCTTATCTATGGTTGGATATCAACCTATTTGGAGATGTTCCTACGATCTCCCGAATTGATAAAAAGGGTTATTCAATTCGAAAAATAAATAGGATTTAATTAATGTATGCTGATGCATTCTTTATCATTCTTCTCACATAAGCTCAATTTGTATTTCTAGGATAATCACTCGATTATGTCTTCTCTGAATTTGCGTTCCATTTTGGACACCAATAAACTGACTGGGTCAAACTTCATGGACTGGCTTTGAAACCTGAGGATAGTCCTCAAGACAGAGAAGCTTGCTTATGTCCTTGAAGATCAACTTCCCAACCGTCCTCCAGAAAATGCAACTCCAGACCAGTTAGTGGCCTATCAGAAACATGTGACCGATTCTGAACTTGCGAGTTGCATCATGCTAACCGCTATGGTACCTGAGCTGCAAAAGCAGCATGAGCATATGGATGCTTATACCATCATCTTCCATCTTCATGAGTTATTTGATGAGCAGGCGAGATCCGAAAGGTTCGAGGTCTCCAGACTCCTCTTCACCTCTAAGATGCAGGAAGACACTTCTGTCTCACAGTTTGCGTTGAAGATGTTGGGGTACATTGAGCGACTGGGCACACTCGGTTTTGCAATGGATCATGAACTAAGTATTGACTTAATTCTGCATTGTTTACCCAAAAGTTATTCACAATTTGTGATGAACTATCGGATGAACAAGCTGGAGACTACCATTCCTGAGTTGCTCAACCTGCTGAAGACTGTAGAGCCTTCTGTGAAGCAGGATCAAAAGACGGTACTGTTAGTTGGTTCCTTGAAGAAAGGTTCTAAGAGGAAGGCCAAAGAACAGAATAAGGGAAAGAAGAAAAAGGCCAAAAAGACTGAAAAGACACCAAAAGATACTTACCATCATTGCGGCAAGGAGGGTCACTGGCGAAGAAACTGCAAGGTTTATCTTGAGTCCTTGAAGAAGAAGGCATCCGATGCCCCATCCTCTTCAGGTATCTTCGTTATTGAATGTCACTCTATTTCCTCAAATACTTGGGTACTTGATACTGGGTGTAGCTCACAATATGTAATGACATACAGGAGCTAAGGAATAGAAGAAGACTCGTCAAGGGAGAAGCGAATTTGCGAGTTGGAAATGGAGCAAAGATTGTTGCTGTTGCCATCGGAACATATTTGCTAAAGCTCCATACTGGACGTGTTTTAGAATTGGATAATTGTTATTTTGTTCCTTCGTTAATAAAGAACATTGTATCTATTTCATGTTTGAATGAAAAGGGTTATCATTTAACTTTTAGTAACAATTGTTGTTACATAACTTTAAATGGTCTTCTTTATGGGACCGGAACTTGGGCAATGGTATCTACACGTTAGATTTATCCGGTGACGTTTTCAATATCGAAGTTAGCAACAAACGTACTCGAATAGATAATCGAATAGACTCCTATACGTGGCATTGTCGTCTTGGCCATGTAAGTAAGAAACACATGACCAAATTACACCGATGTGGAATTCTGGATTCATTTGAACCCGGTTCATTTGATACATGCGAATCATGCTTAAAAGGCAAGATGGCCAAATTACCCTTTTTCCAGAAAAGGTAATCCAGTGGGAGAATTGCTTGGTCTAATACATACTGATGTATGTGGACCAATGTCAACTCTTGCATAAGGAGGCTATAGCTACTTCATTACCTTTATCGATGATCACTCACGATTCGGGTATGTGTTCTTGATGAAACACAAATCTGAAGCTTTTGAGAAATTCAAAGAGTTCAGAAATGAAATAGAGAAACAGCTTGGCAAAAGTATTAAGATACTTCGATCCGATCGGGGTGGTAAATACTTAAGTCAAGAGTTTCAAGATTATCTTAGGGACAATGGGATATTGTCTCAATGGACTCCGCCATATATACCACAGCATAATGGTGTATCTGAGAGGCGTAATCGAACCTTGATGGACATGGTTGGATCCATGATGAATCATGCAACTCTTCCAAAATTCTTTTGGGGTTATGCACTTAAGACAGCTGTTTACTTGCTAAACAGAGTCCCGACCAAGGTAGTCTCTACTACTCCATATGAGACGTGGAATAGTAAGAAATCTCACTTAACTCACCTTAAGATATGGGGTTGTCCTGCTTATGTGAAGCGGACTGTATCATACAAATTGAATGCTAAGTCTGATAAATGTCTATTTATTGGATACCCTAAGGAAACAAAGGGTTACCAATTCTATCATCCCTTGGAACAAAAGGTGTTTGTTTCAAGGCATGCTGTATTTCTGGAAAAGAATTTCTTTTACAAGAAAATAGTGGGAGTGGCATTGAACTTGATGAAGTTCAAGAAACTCCAATAGACATTACAGAGACACCTAGTCTAGACCCACAACCAATAACTCATAATGATGAGCTATCAGTTGAACCTAGAACAACACCACCTCTTCGTAGGTCTGATAGGACACGCAATATTCCAGAGAAATACGAATTTCTCATAAGTGAATCGAACGACGTGTTACTCATAAGCGATGACGAACCTATCAGTTATGAAGATGTTCTGAAAAGTTCAGAAAGGGACAAATGGCTTGAAGCCATGAAGTCGGAAATGGATTCCATGTACGAAAATCAAGTATGGGACTTGGTTAACCCACCTGAAGGGATTAAGCCCATAGGGTGCAAGTGGGTTTTCAAGAAGAAAACCGACATGGAAGGTAAGTCCATTCGGATGCTCCTGACCATAGCAGCTCATTATGATTATGAGATATGGCAAATGGATGTGAAAACAGCTTTCCTTAATGGAAACCTGCTTGAGGATGTATACATGATACAACCTGAAGGTTTCACATCGGTTGACAAAACCAAAATATGCAAGCTTCGACGATCCATATATGGACAGAAGCAAGCATCCAGGAGCTGGAACATCCATTTTGATGAGACAATCAAAGAGTTTGATTTCTCACAAAATCCTGACGAACCTTGTGTGTACAAGAAGGTTAGTGGGAGTGCAGTCGTATTCCTAGTATTATATGTCGATGACATACTACTTATAGGAAACAATATATCAGTCTTACAGTCGGTTAAAATTTGGTTGTCCAAAACTTTCTCCATGAAAGACATGGGAGATGCAACCTATATCCTTGGGATTAGAATCTATAGAGATAGATCAAAACGGTTGCTTGGTCTTTCGCAGTCTACATATATAGACCGAGTGCTAAAAAGGTTTAGCATGTCGGAATCCAAGAATGGTTACCTTCCCATCAGGCATGGGATCAATCTTTCAAAGTCTATGTGTCCGCGCACAGAAGACGAGAGGATTTGCATGAATAAGATTCCTTATGCATCCGCGATAGGATCTATCATGTATGCTATGCTATGTACTAGGCCCGATGTATCGTATGCTCTGAGCGTCACGAGCAGATACCAGTCTGATCCAGGAATGGATCATCGGGCGGCTGTCAAGACAATCCTTAAGTACTTAAGAAGAACTAAGGATGTGTTCCTAATATATGGAGAAGGAGATATGGTAATACGTGGGTATACAGATGCCAGTTTCCAGACAGATAAGGATGACTCCAAATCTCAGTCTGGATACGTATTTACTTTGAATGGAGGCGCAATAAGTTGGAAGAGTTCCAAGCAAGATGATAAATACTATATTATTGATTATTTGAGCTGCTTAAATCCATGTTTGACCTATGTTTTTATTGCTAAAATTGTGAAATTGCCCTAGGTTTTAGAACTTACTCTTATTTTGGACTTAATTGCAAAATTACACATATTTGAGTTAATTGGCCACTAAATTCTTGATCTATTTTTGTAGGCATCAGAGGTTCAAGGACCTAGGGCATATTGGGTCAAACTTGAGTCGGAAGTGACCCGGATCGAATTATCAAGATTATGATTTAATCTGGGCCGTCCGATTCAAGAGCGGCTAGATCTGAGCCATCCGGATCATCTGAAGCAATCCGAGCTAGGGCTAGGGTTGATCAAGCACCCTAATCAAGATCTGAAGGTTTCATCCCAATCAGAGCTCAATCAACCGTTGGATCATGCTTGGAGGGCTCTAGATCATCCATTTAATGATTAGCTTGATCTGGACCATCCGTTGCATATCTGGAGGATCCAAGCTACCACAAGGCAGATCCTGACCCCAGATCATCATCATCAAAGTTTGGCTCAAATCAGAGCAAGATCTGCCGTTGGATTTAAGTGGATCAATCTGGACCGTCCATGCTTAAGTATTTAATCAAAAATTTCTTGCCTTCAGCCGTCGTCGCTTCTTCAGAGTTCTTCGCCGCAAGTCCCGTTCTTCGTGTTCTTCCTTCATTCTTAGGTTCTTCCTTCAATCCAAGGCGCGACCACTCGATTTTCTTGCTGAATTCACGTGCTAGGTCATTGGGGAGGCCATCAGTCTTGTTTCCGGGTCGAAATTGCCCAAGAACAGAGTTTATGAGAGGTTTCTACAGCTCTGTCCAATTGACACCCTTCGGATCGGCTGTGCTCTACTACCTTCCACCTAAGCTATCCAGAGGGGTTCCCTGAGTAGCTTGGATTATCATCCACTCACCCACGCACGCAGACACAGCTGCAATGAAGAATTCGTATGGAAAATTCAGAAATGGGAAATTTGAGCTGTATTCAATCGCGGATGAAGTTTTCCCCATGATTTGCTGAGCTTGCGGGTTCGAGGCTCTCCCTTGCTTGACAACCAAGGAGTATCTGAGCTCTGGAAGGAATCGAGGAGTAGATTTCATCAGTTTAATTTCATGTTTAGCTGTAGTTTTCAATTCTGCCGCAAGCTTGTTCTGAAATTCTGTTTAGTTACTGAATTTTTCGATTTTTAAGTTGTTAGCCATAATTTAGCTTCAATTCTGCAAGTAGAGTAATATAGGAACTTGTTTAGTGATCAACTAGATCAAATTTCAGTTTATTTTAGTTTAATTTGCTGCGTGCCAAGTCAATTTGCTGCATATCAACTATTTCAGCCCCTTTTCACTAGTTTTGTCAAGTAATTGCTAGTTTAAACTTCCTTGTTCCTAGATTAGTTACTTGTATTCAATTTGTGTTAGCTAGCTCAGCCTTTAAGCTATTGCAAAAACAGAAAAATCAGTAGCTAGTCATTTTCAATTTTGCATCTAAAATTTCAGCTCTTTTCATTTCTGAATTTTCTTTGTTTCTCTGGTTTTGATCTCAGTTTCGATTCCTTACCTTAATCTTGCTTAGTTCTTTCTTAATTCCATTATTTTCCAATTGAATCACTCAGCTGAAACAGATGAGCTAAAACTTTACTTATTTCATAAGGTTGGTGTTAGTTTTTGGCACAAAAGATCACTTATTTCTTCCTTTGCGTACCAACTGCCTTAAACCCTCTTGCATTCGAATTTAGCTTGTTTCCTTTGTGGCATATGATTGTGTTGAAAACAATAAGTTACACTCACTCATATCTGAATTTGGTTGGCAGTGGTTGGGTTCCAAAACACTTTAGCTTGTTGAGTTGCAATTGCTTGGTTGAGTTCTAATTTTGCATGCTATTAATTGTGTTAAGCCTATTGATTTCCGAAAACTCCCATCCCTGCCTTTATTTCATTGCATAGCATTCCATTTTGTGTTTGAAATCAGAAAACAGTTGCCAAAAAAACTTTGTAAGTGCTTTGATTTGGTTTTCCATTGGTTGAGCTTTTTAGTGCCAATTTTCTTGTTTAGTTTATTAAATCAAGGTTTCTATTTTTCCATTGCAATTTCATTTTCAATTACAAACCAAAATCCATTTACTTGTTTGAAACCCAAAAACCACACATAACTATAAGTTGGAATCAAGCACGACAACTAGCCCCGAGAAAAATACGACCTATGGCCCCTATATTACATTTTTATACTTTTGATTGTAAAAAGAGTTTCCAGTTATTCATTCACATTTAAATCTGATGGTCCCATAATTCGTGACAAATTTAATCTAGTATTTCGGGGCTATCAAATTTTTGGCGCCGTTGCCGGGGAACTGTTAGTTGACTTGTTTGATTTTTGCTTGTGCACTTATTTCATATGATTCTTGATTTACTTGTGTGCTTATTGCTATATCTTTTGATTTGATTTTATTTGTTTTATCTTTTTATCCACTTTTACTGTGAGTTGTCTTGTTTTATGACCAGGTCTTTAGGTGGTGATTTAGAAGATTTCGACCCTGAGATTGAGAGGACTTTCAGAGTCAGGAGGAGGCAGGCCATTCTTGCTGAGACTATAGATATCCCTCCTATTCAGACTATTTTCACTCACTCAGGCATTGACATGGCAGACCACCAAAGAACCATGAAGGAGCTCGCAGCACCTGATGCTGCATTTTAGTACTCCAGCATAGCTTATCCAGAGCTGGGGGGGAATTTTGAATTAAGATCTGGACTTATTAATTTGTTGCCAAAGTTTTAGGGATTGAATGGAGAGGATCCTAACAGACACCTGCACGAATTCCATGTGGTATACTCCACTATGAAGCCTCAGGGCATTTCTGAAGAAGACATCAAGCTTAGAGCTTTTCCCTTCACACTGACAGGAGCAGCCAAAGACTGGTTTTATTATCTGCCTACAGGACATGTGTCTAGTTGGATCGCTATGAAGAAGGCATTTTTGGAGAAGTATTTCCCAGCTTCCCGCACAGCTATAATCAGAAAAAGTATCTGTGGGATTCAGCAAGTGGTGGGCGAGACACTATATGATTATTGGGAAAGATTTAACAAGTTGTGTTCGAGTTGCTGTTAGTGAGAGCCCTAGAGCCAATCATATGATGATTACTTTTTGGACTCATTGTATCATATTCTTGTATATATATTTCTTATATATAAAGACATTTCTTATGGTTATTGTACTTATGTGTATTGGTGCCAAATAACTTAGTATAATAACGTCCTTGAGTAGAAGGTTCTTATCTATATCAATCGATTAGTTGAATCGATAGTGAGATGATATAGAGAACACTACTTTTAATTATTCCTAGTCAAGTATTAACATTCAAGGACAATGTTAATGTATAGAGACTAGCATGTAGGTCAACATGATGACTTGATCTCACAAGTTATGGATATGAGATATCAAGTTGACACATGGGTATACATTAGAGAATGTATACTAAATGGCCCGCCATGAGAAAGTATCATGGATCGTTATATAAGTGTCATATACTTTCTCATGTGACTATTAGTATGACTATTAGTCCTTAGACCTGAAGTCACCATAGTTCCCTACATAAGGAGTTATATACTTTGGTTTCGTCAAACGTCACCCATAACTGGGTGGACTATAAAGGCGATTACTGGGTATGTAACAAATTATGCGGAGGGGTGTGAGTGATGTAGATGGGATCTATCCCTCCTATATGACGGGAGAGATATCATAGTCTTGATAGAGTGAGATCACTAAGTGCATGGCCATGCCCAAATAAGGCAATATGAGATATTGAGCTTATTTGATTATAGTGAGTCTACTTGGAGTTCAAGACACATAGATTGATTGGAGGATGACACGGTCTATGCCTCATGAAAGATCAATCTAGATATCGAGGATAGAAGGACGTTGTCACATATTGTGATGGTCACAATTATTAGTCACAATGGTGATGTTGGATCTCGACATTCTTGTAACATGGGTAGCAATGATGTGTTGCTAGATACCTCTCATTGCTTATGTCCTTAAATAGGTTTAAGGGCATTGCCAACGTTACAAGAACCTATAGGGTCACACACATAGAGCAATAGATGGAGAATAAGTCCATATGATGGACCGAGAGTAATGAAGTCAAAGTTTGACTTTGGCTAAATATGGAAAGTCCATAAAAGGCAAGTTTGACTTGACTCAAATTAGACAACTTGAGTTGGACTCGAGTTTGATCCAAGTGTTGGATGAATCTAATCATGGGAGAATAATGAAGTCAAAGTTTGACTTTGGCTAAATATGGAAAGTCCATAAAAGGCAAGTTTGACTTGACTCAAATTAGACAACTTGAGTTGGACTCGAGTTTGATCCAAGTGTTGGATGAATCTAATCATGGGAGAATAATGAAGTCAAAGTTTGACTTTGGCTAAATATGGAAAGTCCATAAGAGGCAAGTTTGACTTGACTCAAGCCACATCACCTTGACTTGACCAAGTGATGACTTGGCATCATCATCAAGGCTAAGTAACCTCCCCATTTGAATTTTGAATTCAAATAAGGGGGTTATGGAAGGTGGTGGCCGGCCATTTAATGGCCAATAATGGCCATTAAGTGGCCTGCCACTTATACACACAATATGAGTTTTTTTGTGTGTGATTGATGCTTCTCCCAACGGGTTTTTGTTTTTTTTAGCTCTCCCTCTACTCTGATCTTGCCGAGACCCCAAAAGTGCTAGCACACTTTTGGGCTCTCCTCTCCACTCTCTTGCTTGTGTGGATACTTCTAGAGGGTTGCTACTTTGCATCCTTGAGATCCGACACCAACCGAGGAGCGAGCGGGAATTGCGGGGCACGCATCGAAGGTAGTTTTTCTCTTCTCTAATAGATCTAGGTTGTAGATCAGTTTTGAAGCATGTAAACGAGCACTCGTAAATTTTTGAAATGGTTTTCTTCGCTCAGATCCTTTCTATTGGGGCTTTCGGGGTTTCCGCGACGCGAAAAAGCGATTTTCGCGGCCCGAAAAACCCTACAACACCAAGACGACGGAAATTCCGGAGAACTTGGACTCGGGAGAACTAGCCGACAACACCAAGACGGTCAAGAGGAAGCGCTTGGAGAAGCCGCTAGACCTAGGTTGACCATCGGATCCTCTCATTGGCTTGAGAGGGTTGTAGTAGGGCCATGACCAAGTCACTTAAGTTTATTTTATTATTGCTATGCTTGTGATGTATATGATGCATGATAATGTAGAATAGTAAAAATAAACTTAAGTGTATGAGATGCACAAGTAATGTGGGAACCACATTTTGATGTGCACTTAATACACATTTAGGATTAAATTAGATTTCATAAATGCCTAGATGTGATGCACATCCTCGATTAGATTAGATCTAAAATCGAATCGACTCATAAACGCCTACCGGGTCCTGATACCCATCACTACCTCGATCATATGCGCTTGTCGATTCTACTAAAGCAGAGCAACGCATTTAATCTTGGTAGGATGCGGAGGGACAACCTTGGTCCCGCCTATCACGGCTCGGGTTAGATCGAGTTCAATCAGATTGAGTAACTAGTTAACTCAATTGGATCGAGTAAAGCTATAGGCGTATTCCAATAGTTGGAAAGGTAGGACAAGATCGCATTTATCAATAGTCTTGGGCGATTTAGCCAAAGCTAACTCAAGATTATTCATAAATGTTAATTCTTGATCCTATAAACAAGAGTTGCATAGAGATGTAATTGATAAATTAGTTATCTACCGATCATACTAAGTCTTGGGCGATTTAGCCAAAGCTAACTCAAGGCATAGTATGATGTGGATCTTGTCCCACATAAATTATAGTAAATTGATACGGATCTAGTAGTGTGGTTTGACCACTCCAATGACTTGATTCCACCAAAATTCTTATAATTTAGTGGGAGCATCATTTAATTAAAGGCCTAATTAGATGATTACTAGAATATGATATTTATTCTCTGCATTTATCTGTTGTAGATTGCCATGTCTTCAAATGCGAATACTCTCTCTCTGCGATCTGTCCTTGAGAAGGACAAGCTCACTGGAGCTAATTTCCTAGACTGGTATAGGAACTTGAGGATAGTCCTCAAACAGGAACGTAAGTTGTACGTTCTAGAGCAAGCAGTTCCTGAAGCACCACCACCCTCAGCCATCCGTAGCGTTAGAGATGCTCATCAGAAGCATCAAGACGACGCGTTAGACGTGTCGTGCCTAATGCTATGCTGCATGTCCTCTGAGCTTCAGAAGCAACACGAGAACATGAATGCTTACGATATGATTGACCACCTCAAGCAATTATATCAAGGGCAGGCAGGGCATTGGAATCGGAACTGCAAGGTATACCTGGAGGATCTTAAGAAGAAGAGAAGCGAGCCTTCTACTTCAGGTATATATGTTATAGAAGTCAACCTTTCTATTTCTACATCATGGGTATTAGATACTGGATGTGCTTCTCACATTTGTACCAATGTGCATGGGCTAAGAAATAGCAGGGCATTGGCAAAGGGCGAGGTGGACCTACGAGTAGGCAATGGAGCACGAGTTGCTGCTGTTGCTGTAGGAACTTATTTTTTATCTCTGCCCTCTGGGCTTGAACTGGAACTAGATGATTGTTGTTATGTACCTGCACTTACTAAGAACATAATTTCTGTTTCTTGTCTAGACAAGAAAGGCTTCTCATTTATAATTAAGAACAAATGTTGTTCAGTCTATTTAAATGAAATGTTCTATTGTAGTGCAGATCTTATCAACGGACTCTACATTCTAGACTTAGAACGCCCTATCTATAATGTAAGTACCAAGAGGTTGAGATCAAATGAGTTGAACCCAACCTATCTCTGGCACTGTCGCTTAGGCCACATAAATGAGAGTCGCTTGTCCCAGCTCCATAAGGATGGATTGCTGGATTCATTTGATTTTGAATCATATGAGACATGCGAGTCATGCCTTCTAGACAAGATGACTACGACTCCCTTTAGTGAACATAGCGAGAGGGCAACAGATTTGTTAGGACTCATACATTCTGATGTATGTGGCCCTTTCAATGTTGCTGCTCGAGGTGGTTATAGATACTTCATCACATTTACTAATGATTTCAGTAGATATGGTTATGTGTACTTGATGACACATAAGTCCGAGTCCTTTGAAAAGTTCAAGGAATTCAGAAATGAAGTACAAAACCAACTCGGCATGAGTATTAAAATATTTTGATCAGATCGAGGTGGAGAATACTTGAGCCATGAGTTTCGTGACTATTTAGCTGAGTGTGGGATTCTATCTCAACTCACTCCTCCTGGGACACCACAGTGGAATGGTGTATCCGAAAGAGGAATCGTACCTTATTAGATATGGTACGATCTATGATGAGTCACGCAGATCTTCCTATATCCTTTTGGGAATATGCTCTAGACACGGCAGCGTTCACACTTAACCGTGTTCCATCAAAGGCGGTCATGAAGACACCATATACGATATGGACTGGGAGGAGTCCCAAGATGTCTTTCATGAGAGTTTGGGGTTGTGAGGCTTACGTTAGACGTCAAGTCTCAGACAAACTAGGACCCAAGTCCGATAAGTGCTATTTCGTGGGATATCCCAAGGAAACTAAGGGATATTACTTCTACATTCCCAGTCAGCACAAAGTGTTTATTTCTAAGACTGGGGTCTTTCTAGAAAGGGACTTTGTTTCTAGAAAGACTAGTGGGAGTTCGTTTGATCTTGAAGAAGTTCAAGACAATGACCATAGCACTGAGCCCTTGATGGATACTGAACAGGAACCACAAGAAGTTGTGGATGAGATTGTTACACAAGAAGTTGTGGAACAACAATCTGTTCAGGTAGACCCACCTCTTCGCAGGTCTGATAGGGTACGTCGTCAGCCTGAGAGATATTCATTTCTCTTGCCTGACCATGATGACGTTATGATCATTAAGAATGAGCCTACCACCTATCAGGAAGCTGTGATGAGCCCAGATTCTGAGAAATGGCTAGAGGCCATGAGATCCGAGATGGATTCCATGTACACCAACCAAGTATGGACTTTGGTTGATCCACCTGAAGGGGTCAAACCCATTGGGTGTAAGTGGGTCTTTAAGAGAAAGACTGACATGGATGGACTTGTACATACCTATAAGGGTAGACTAGTAGCTAAAGGTTTCAAGCAAATTCATGGTATTGACTATGATGAAACTTTTTCTCCAGTCGCGATGTTCAAGTCCATTAGGATCTTGCTTGCTATTGCAGCATACCACGATTATGAGATCTGGCAGATGGACGTCAAAACTGTGTTTCTGAATGGAAACCTCCTCGAGGAAGTGTACATGACACAACCTGAGGGTTTTGTAGATCCACAACATACTGGCAGAGTATGCAAGCTACATAGGGCCATTTATGGTCTAAAGCAAGCTTCTCGAAGCTGGAATCTTCGATTCGATGATGCAATCAAACAGTTTGGTTTCATCAAGAATGAAGATGAACCTTGTGTCTACAAAAGGGTTAGTGGGAGCACAGTTGTCTTCCTTGTTTTGTATGTAGATGACATACTACTCATTGGGAATGACATTCCTTCACTACAGTCTGTGAAGACTTGGTTGGGGAATTCCTTCTCAATGAAAGACTTAGGTGAAGCAGCCTATATTCTAGGCATAAAGATCTATAGAGATAGATCTAAGAGATTGCTTGGCCTAAGTCAGAGTACATACATTGATACCGTTTTGCAACGGTTTGCCATGCAGAATTCCAAGAAGGGAAATCTGCCAATGTCACATGGCGTGAGTCTTTCGAAGACTCAAGGTCCCTCTTCTAGAGAGGAGAGAGACCGCATGAGCAAGATCCCTTATGCCTCAGCCATAGGATCTATCATGTACGCCATGTTATGTACTCGTCCTGATGTCTCGTATGCTTTGAGCATGACGAGCAGGTACCAGTCAGATCCAGGTGAACGTCACTGGATAGCGGTCAAGAATATCCTTAAGTACTTGAGAAGGACTAAGGAATATTTTTTGATATTTGGAGGCGATGAGCATCTAGTTGTAAAGGGTTACAGTGATGCCAGCTTCCAAACCGACCAGGATGATTATAGATCGCAGTCAGGGTTCGTGTTTTGCTTGAATGGCGGAGCTGTGAGCTGGAAGAGTTCGAAGCAGGACACAATTGCAGATTCTACAACAGAAGCTGAGTATATTGCTGCATCAGAGGCAGCAAAGGAGGCAGTTTGGATCCGCAAGTTCATCACTGAGCTTGGGGTGGTTCCTAGCATATCTGATCCCGTAGAGCTCTATTGTGACAACAATGGAGCTATTGCGCAGGCTAAGGAACCTCGCTCACACCAGCGGACCAAACACATACTACGGCGATTCCATCTCATTCGAGAGATCATCGATCGAGGAGATGTGAAGATTTGCAGAGTACCCACAGAGGCTAACGTCGCAGATCCCTTGACCAAGGCTTTGGCACAGATGAAGCATGATGGTCACACTAGGTCATTGGGTATTAGATACTACAGCGATTGGCACTAGTGCTAGTGGGAGATTGTTAGTGAGAGCCCTAGAGCCAATCATATGATGATTACTTTTTGGACTCATTGTATCATATTTTTGTATATATATTTCTTATATATAAAGGCATTTCTTATGGTTATTGTACTTATGTGTATTGGTGCCAAATAACTTAGTATAATAACGTCCTTGAGTAGAAGGTTCTTATCTATATCAATCGATTAGTTGAATCGATAGTGAGATGATATAGAGAACACTACTTTTAATTATTCCTAGTCAAGTATTAACATTCAAGGACAATGTTAATGCATAGAGACTAGCATGTAGGTCAACATGATGACTTGATCTCACAAGTCATGGATATGAGATATCAAGTTGACACATGGGTATACATTAGAGAATGTATACTGAATGGCCCGCCATGAGAAAGTATCATGGATCGTTATATGAGTGTCATATACTTTCTCATGTGACTATTAGTATGACTATTAGTCCTTAGACCTGAAGTCACCATAGTTCCCTACATAAGGAGTTATGTACTTTGGTTTCGTCAAACGTCACCCGTAACTGGGTGGACTATAAAGGCGATTACTGGGTATGTAACAAATTATGCGGAGGGGTGTGAGTGATGTAGATGGGATCTATCCCTCCTATATGACGGGAGAGATATCATAGTCTTGATAGAGTGAGATCACTAAGTGCATGGCCATGCCCAAATAAGGCAATATGAGATATTGAGCTTATTTGATTATAGTGAGTCTACTTGGAGTTCAAGACACATAGATTGATTGGAGGATGACACGGTCTATGCCTCATGAAAGATCAATCTAGATATCGAGGATAGAAGGACGTTGTCACATATTGTGATGGTCACAATTATTAGTCACAATGGTGATGTTGGATCTCGACATTCTTGTAACTTGGGTAGCAATGATGTGTTGCTAGATACCTCTCATTGCTTATGTCCTTAAATAGGTTTAAGGGCATTGCCAACGTTACAAGAACCTATAGGGTCACACACATAGAGCAATAGATGGAGAATAAGTCCATATGATGGACCGAGAGTAATGAAGTCAAAGTTTGACTTTGGCTAAATATGGAAAGTCCATAAAAGGCAAGTTTGACTTGACTCAAATTAGACAACTTGAGTTGGACTCGAGTTTGATCCAAGTGTTGGATGAATCTAATCATGGGAGAATAATGAAGTCAAAGTTTGACTTTGGCTAAATATGGAAAGTCCATAAAAGGCAAGTTTGACTTGACTCAAATTAGACAACTTGAGTTGGACTCGAGTTTGATCCAAGTGTTGGATGAATCTAATCATGGGAGAATAATGAAGTCAAAGTTTGACTTTGGCTAAATATGGAAAGTCCATAAGAGGCAAGTTTGACTTGACTCAAGCCACATCACCTTGACTTGACCAAGTGATGACTTGGCATCATCATCAAGGCTAAGTAACCTCCCCATTTGAATTTTGAATTCAAATAAGGGGGTTATGGAAGGTGGTGGCCGGCCACTTAATGGCCAATAATGGCCATTAAGTGGCCTGCCACTTATACACACAATATGAGTTTTTTTGTGTGTGATTGATGCTTCTCCCAACGGGTTTTTGTTTTTTTAGCTCTCCCTCTACTCTGATCTTGCCGAGACCCCAAAAGTGCTAGCACACTTTTGGGCTCTCCTCTCCACTCTCTTGCTTGTGTGGATACTTCTAGAGGGTTGCTACTTTGCATCCTTGAGATCCGACACCAACCGAGGAGCGAGCGGGAATTGCGGGGCACGCATCGAAGGTAGTTTTTCTCTTCTCTAATAGATCTAGGTTGTAGATCGGTTTTGAAGCATGTAAACGAGCACTCGTAAATTTTTGAAATGGTTTTCTTCGCTCAGATCCTTTCTATTGGGGCTTTCGGGGTTTCCACGACGCGAAAAAGCAGTTTTCGCGGCCCGAAAAACCCTACAGTTGCCCCCAACATCAAATCAGCGAGCAATTATTGATTCAATATTTTTATGAGGGACTGCTGCAGATGGATAGAGTCATGATAGATGCTGCAGCTGGAGGGGCTCTAGTGAGCAAGACGCCAATGCAAGCTAGGGAGTTAATTTCTAATATGGCTGAGAATTCCCAGCAATTTGGAAGCAGAGCCTTGACCACCAGAGGAGTGGGTGAAGTTCAGGTAGTTCCTACTGATCAGAAGGAGGTTGCGAATGCATTGATGGAGCTCACCTCGGCTTTTAAGCAAATGGAATTAAAAGTGGAAAGACTAAGTTCAACTCCTTCAGTACCTCCACAGTCAAGTCAAATGATAAGTGTTTGTGGCATTTGCTCTAGTCTAGAGCACACCTCAGACTCATGCCCCACCCTTCAACAGTATGAGACAGTAGCAGCATTAGTAAGAGGACAATTTCAAGCGAGAAACAATCCGTATTCCTCTACTTAAAACCCCAGTTGGAGGAATCATCCTAACTTGAGGTATGGGAATGCTTTATGCCAACAAGAGCCTCAAAATCAACCCTCACAGCAGCCATTACCGAATTTCCAGCAGCCCAACAAACTCAGAACAATCAGCAAACTTTTCAGCCATCAAACCAAAATTTTCAGCCTCCCTTTCAGCCTATTTTTCAGCAATCGCAGCAGCAATATCAGCCCCAATTCCAGCCATTCCAACAGCAATTTCAGCCTTATCAACAAGGTCAGCAAGTGTGTCCAACATTTCAGCAAGATCAGCCTCAAAACTAGCCATTTTTCCAACCCGCACAGCCCTTGAATCAAAATTTCCAGCCTTACAACCAAGGGTTTCAAAGTCAGAGTTTTCAGCCCTTGCCACAAAATTTTCCACACCAAAATCAGAACATTCAAGGCTACAACTCCCAGCAAAGTTTCCAAGAATATCAGCCCTATCAACAGCCCAATCAGCCCCAACAGCCAAGTTTTCAACAAAATCAGCAATCAAAATTTCAGCCTTCTACTTCATCGTTTCAGGGACCATCAAAACCCTATGTTAACCAAGGAGGCTATGGGGGATCAAATGGAGGAAATGATCAGCATCAACAAATGATGGAAATGTTTCAACAAATGTTCCAACAACAACAACAACAAAATCACAACATTGAAAGGCAATTGGGTCAATTGGCTAGTGGAATTAACCAAAATCAAGCTCAAGGATCAAGTCAACTTCCTTCCCAAACTGTTCCTAATCCTAAAGGAAATGTGAGTGCTATTTATTTGACGAGTGGGAAGGTTACTTCATCTCCAAAGAATCCAAGAGCAGATTTTTCAGAAAACCGGACAGCAACTGTGATTCCAGCTCGGAACATGCATGAAACGACTTCAAATTCAGCTGATTCTAACCCTAGCCCGTTCCCAACCCCTTCCTCAAGCAACCCTCCAAATTTGGTGGCAAATGGAGAAGAAAAAAATGCCGAGACCGATTCTACAGCCACTACTTCGCATGGGACAGCAGGGCAGAATTCAGCCTCTCCACTTCCGGCCAAAGAAGATGATTTTATGGTACCTTTACCCTTTCCACAGCAGAGAACACATGCCAAAAGACAAGGGGAGAAGGAGAAGGCTAAGGAATTTAATGAACTAGTAGAGCTTTTCAACAAAGTGGAGATCAATATACCTTTGTTGACCATGATCAAAAGAATTCTAAAGTATGCTAAGTTTTTGAAGGATCTTTGTGTTAACAAGAGGAAGCTTAAGGAAAATGAATTGGTCAGCATTGGGAAAAATGTTTCATCGCTCATCCATGCCCTACCTCAGAAATGTGAAGACCCTGGGATGTTTACTGTTTCTTGTGAGATAGGAAGCACTACATTTCATGATGCCATGTTGGATTTAGGAGCTTCAATAAATGTGATGCCCAGGTCAGTCTTTCAGATGCTCGGCATAGGCCCTTTACAGCCCACTGGCGTGGTGATACAGCTAGCAGACAGGAGCCAGACCCGCCCAGCAGGTATGATTGAGGATGTTTTGGTGAAAGTAAATGAGCTAATATTTCCTGCAGATTTTTATATCTTGGATATGGAGGGAGATTATCTAGTGCACCGTTCTCCACTGATTCTAGGCAGACCATTTCTGAAGACGGCCAGAACAAAGATTGATGTATATGGCGGTACACTTTCCATGGAGATTGGAGATACGGTTATTCAGTTTAGCCTTTTCGATGCTATGAAGCATCCGAGAGAGGATCACTCCATCAGGAGCATGGATATTATTGAGAAGCTGGAGCAGACAGAGTTAGAGGCTGAGGGATTTCTGTTGGATCGAGAGATGCAATAGAGGGGGGGTGAATGTCGCAAATCGTTCGGATTTAAAAAGAGCGGGTGCGCAGCGGAAATAAAAGAAAAACAGAACAATGCAAACACAGTCGGTTTACTTGGTTCGGAGCCTGGGTCGACTCCTACTCCAAGGCCCACGGTCGTTGACCGTTTTCTGCGGGCAATTCTATAAGTTCGTAAAAGTTTACAAGAAAGATTATAACAAGAACAGTTTAGTAAACTTTAAATACAGCTCTTCGTTACCGACGTCCGGTGTAGATCGAAGTTTCGGAGCAGCGGGACGTCGTCAGCTCGAGTTGGAAGATTTCTGGAGCGTGTCGCGGAAGCAGAAGAGCGCAGAAGCGTCGAAGCAATTGATGCTCTGAAGAAGGAGGTCGAGGGCCCTTTATATAGGGCCTGGGGGCGCCCTGGTCGACGGGGGCGCCCCCCCACGTGGCAGCAGATCCACAAGAGGCGCGGTCGTCGACTTATCCCTTAATCCTCGGGATAAGGCCTTGACTGGGGCGCCCTGGACGCTGGGGGCGCCCTGGTTGACCCGGTCAAACCTTATCTGCAGCGCTGAGCTCTCCTCGGTAAGGCTGGGGGCGCCCTGTGCGCTGGGGGCGCCCGGGACAGCGGGGGCGCCCTGGGTGCGCAGTGCAGACGCGGCAGCAGCTTAACTTCTTCAGTTGGTTTGCCATGGGGGCGCCCGGGACAGCGGGGGCGCCCTCAGAATGTACTGTCGAGGTTCTTCTGGTTGTGTTGTGTTTTGTGTTCACCTTGGGGGCGCCCGGGACACTCCGGGCGCCCTGGTCAGCGATCGCCTCTTTCCTTTGAGGCATTCTGAGCTGCAGACACACGTTCCTTTGGTCCTGCATCCAGGGTTAGTCCAAAACACAATAAACCAATAACATAATGAATTATACAGCCTTGGCTGTCTTGGTTCTGACTTTGGTCTCCAAAATGGAGCCCTAGGTCGAACCGACGCCTAATGTTCCCTCAAGGGGAACGCGTCCTCACCTACTCCTCTCGGGAGAATTTACCTGGTGCCAACCGGATCCTCCAGTTGGATTTTTGCCCGGCAGTCCTTCGCCAGGTCTTGAGTTGCCAAGCTGCCCTTCGCTTGGTGCCTAGCAGCCCTTAGCTAGGTCTTTTCTTCTGGCAGCCCTTCGCTAGTACCTAGCATTCCTTCGCTAGGACTTGTCCATTCTGGCAGTCCTTCGCCAGAGCCTAGCGGTCCTTTGCTAGGGCTTTTCCTGTCTGGCAGTCCTTCGCCAGTGCCTAGCATTCCTTCGCTAGGGCTTTTCCTGTACACTCAAGAAACTTGTTAGACAACAACTAACCCTTAACTTTTGAACCCTTTTGCCAATATCAAAACACAGGTTTGACTTGGGTGCATTCTGCACCAACAATCTCCCCCTTTTTGATATATGGCAACCTAGTTCAAAAAGTTAAGGAAAAAAATGCTGAAATTGAAATCCTAAGTTAGATTCCCTCCCCCTGGAAGAAATCTCCCCCTAGGTTTTTCAAAAATAGGTGATGTGAGTTAAGTACTTAGAAGATTTCATGTTTTGATAATAAGTTGGGAAATCTGCTAAGTTTTTCGAAAAGATGTTCTAAGTTTGGAAGGCTTAGAAAACTTTAGACAAATTCTCAGTTTTAGAAACATTTCAGACTTTGGAAAATTTTCAGTTTTGGAAAAACTTCAGACTTAGAAAATTTTCAGTTTTGGAAAAATTTCACACTTAGAAAATTTTCAGTTTTGAAAAAACTTCAGACTTAGAAAATTTTCAGTTTTGGAAAAATTTCACACTTAGAAAATTTTCAGTTTTGAAAAAACTTCAGACTTAGAAAATTTTCAGACTTTAGAAAGATTTTCAGATTTAGAAAAAATTTCAAAGAATAATTTGAGCAAAAATTAATAGCAGTTCAGAGCAAAAAGGATTTTAAGCAAATAAATTGAGTTTAGAAATAATTCAGAGTTAGAAATTTTGGAAAAACATTTTTGTTCCCTGTTTCCTTTCCAACTCTCCCCCTTTGACATATATCAAAAATGCACAAAAAGATATTTGCAATAATTAAATTAAGCATTTGCTGTACTGAATCGAGCTGGGACCTAAGTCTGGTTAAATCTTTAGGGACCTGTCTAACCCAATTAGCTACTTACTAACTGTTATAAACAGTAGTTTTCGCTAGGGTTAGTCAAGTTAAGTGCATTGTTCAAGTTAGATTGTCTAAACTTGACACTTAACCTGATTGCTGTTCATTTAGTGCCCCAATTGCTGCCGATGCACTGACTTAAAGCATCTTGAATTGAGGCAAAGACCTAAGCATCTCAACCCTTTCTAGGTTATCAATCAAAGTGCCCTAAGGTGCTTGTGAGATGCCGGCTTCTAAGTCTATAGGTGCATGCAGTTCTAGGGTTAGAGCCTAGGCTAAGTCCATTTTCGAAAAAGCCCTAGTTTTGAAGGGGGTAGTTTTTTGAAATAAAACTAAGTAAAAAAAAATTTTAGAACTTAAGAAAAAACTTTTAAAGTCAAAGTAACATTTTTAACAAAAACATTTTAAAATCAATTTAAAACATTTTAAAATCAATTTAAAACATTTTAAGGCAAAAATCAAATGATTCTATTCTACTAAGCACAACCCTAACTTAATTAAGTCAAAAGTAAACAAGCCAAGCTAAGATTAGCATAGTTCAAGCAGAAGTCTAGTACAAGTCAACAGAAGTCAACCCTACTCAGTAGGGGTAGTCAAATAGGTACATGTCCAAGTCATCTAAGAAGAGGGACCAGGCTGATCAGGTGAGCCTGGATGCCAGGATCTAAACATAGTCATCATCTCCTGATACTGGGCGTTTCTTTCCTCCCTCTCTGCTGCAAACGCACTCATGTACTCGGTATAGTAGCCTTGGTGAGTTTCCAGCTGCTCAATGTGGTAAGCCTCCGATTCCTCCCGGAGGGTCTGAACCTGTGTTTCGAGGAGTGATACTCGCTCGTAGAGTGTCGGAGGATCGGGCTGATCTAACTCTGCTGCTAAGTCGTTACCGTCAACCTCGACCTCCTCGTCGGCAATGTCCTGTGCGGCTGGTCGGCGTCTCCAAGTCAGAACCCCGGTGCCCGAGACATCTATACCGGCTAAAGAAAAGTTCCTATATCCTATTTCGTCGAAGTCGGTCATCGTGGTAATCTCGCCGTCAGCGATGTTTCGGCCGTGGTGGTGGAGGATAGAGGTGATGATGTGGCAGAAGGGGGTGCGGACCCGCCCCTGAGTGGACACACTAGAGGCATGTAGGATACAGTGGAAGAGGTGAAGGCCTATATCTATGTCAAGATGGTGGATAAGGGCATAGAGAAGAAAGGTGTGAAAAGGTCTCATGGTGGCTATGTCCCTAGTGGACAAGGGAAGGATGCAACGGACTATTACTCTGTAGAGAGCGTAGTCCTGAATCGGGAGTCGGGTGGAGTTGAACTGCCCTCCTGCAGGGTCCATGGCCTCCCTAAAGAAATAGTTGTATAAGGTGTTCAGGTCAATATGAGAGTAGGGGGCATCGAAAGGCAGGTTCCTTGGAGGGTAGCAACAGAAGATGGACTGAGATGGTCGGAGTCCCAGAAATCGGTTCAGTAGGGTAGGAGTGATGTTCAAGGGCATTCCTTGAATGGTAGTGACGAAGCTCAAGTGGTCTTGCCTGACTATGTTGTTATAGAATTCTGCACATAAGGTGTTGTTGATCGAATGTGTGCAGAATACGAGGTTATCCAGTTGATAGAAGTTAATTGCGGACATTGCGACTGGACAGGATTGGGAAAAGAAATGACGGTTAAGGTAACTTGTCTTAATCGGAACGTAGGTGGTTCGGGCGAATTTGTTACAAAGTTCTAGGTTTGGAAACCTAGGGTCGGGACTGGGCTCGTTACCGGGGTTCGACTGAACTGCTCGGCGTTTTCTAGTTGAGAAGAAAGTAAGCAAATTGAGAATAAGAACTTAGATTATAGAAAGAGGCATGATTGACTTAGAATTTGCAATTAAGGGAAGAAAAATAACAAAAATTAAGTACCCAAAGTAAATTTCATACCTTGGAGGCATGGTTGAGGCAAGGGAAGCTTTAGGGTTCACTTGATCCACAAGAATGAGGCAAGGGGAAGAAGAAGTGTGAGATGTGGTGTGGGAGGAGAAGGAGACTCGGGTCCCTTTTATAGGGGTTTGATGGGGGGCGCCCGGGAGGTTCCGGGCGCCCTCAACAGGTCATGGGCTGCCTAGGGCAGTGAAAAAGTTCTGTGGGGGCGCCCGAGAGGTCACGGGCGCCCTGATCAAGGCAGGTCAACTGCAGCTTTTGCTGCTTTGACTGGCGTGGACGGCAGGTTTGTCGATGGGGGCGCCCGACAGGTCACGGGCGCCCTGGTGAAAGGTAGTTGATTGCAGCCTTTTGGCTGCTTTAATCAGCGTGGGGGACAGAAGCGTATAGGGGCGCCCGACGGGTCTCGGGCGCCCTTGTCAATTCGGTCAAATGCAGCTTTTGCTGCTTTGACTGGAGCAAGTACGTTGTCAGTGTTGTCGGGGGCGCCTGACAGGTTACGGGCGCCCTTATGGACTGCTTTCAGCAGCCTTTTGACTGTGTGCATTTGGGGGCGCCCGGAACGGTCAGGGCGCCCTAGGTAGCAGCCTTTTGACTGTTTTGACCAGGTTTGACTGTTTGACTTCGTTTGACTGTGTTTGACCATGTTTGACTATGTTAATCATAGTTTGACTATGTTAACCACAGTTTGACCATGATTATGAAAGCACAATAAGGTGGTTTAATTTGAGCTTAATTTTCCTGTCTCACTGAATCTAGGGTTTTCAAACACGTTAACCTAAAGGTTTTTGTGAGACAGGTTTGAGAGTAGAAATTAGTTTTGAAAAGGAATTTCAATTTATTTTCGAAAAAGTTCTTTATTTTTGAAAACAGATTTTTAAACAAATAAGTTTAGAAATTTTGAAAAATAGATTAAGTGATTTTTGAAAAAGAAATAAGTTTAAGAAGTAGAAATTTTGAAAACAGATTAAGAGTTTTTCGAAAAAGAGATAGGTTTGAAAACAGATTAGAATCTATAATTATTTGAACTTTGAGTTAGATTCGAATTTGACAAAAGATAATTTGAATTTGAATTTCAGAAATTGGCTTCCAGGTCTTGGCGAGGCACTAGGCCTTCTTTGGCCGTAGCCTTATGGGATCATCCACCCTTTCCTTGACAAAGCCTTTTAATGAATTTTCATTTTCAATTTAAATTAAGTCATTTTCTGGTCTAACTAGCTTGGGTCTTGGATCGGTAGCTTCGGCTGGTTTCACCAGTCTAAAGAGACCAAGTAGACTTGATCTTATTAGAGTTGGTTTCCCCAACGTACTATCATCTCACCTCCTCCCAATACTATGTTTTCAAGTTTCAAGTAATTTAGTCCTTAAATCTAAGTATTCCTTAAATCTAAGCATGGCAATTTGCAAAAAAAATTAAATAAACAAACAATCAATCAATTAAAAAAATTATCTAATTATAAAAATTGTTTTGATTTTGGCTCCCCCTGGACTAAAGCCTCTGTATGGGTTAGGCAAGATGTGAATCTTGTCCTTGGGGATCCAAAATTGATTTGAACCAGTTGGTTTAGTCAGGCACAGTTTTGGCACCCATGCCTGAACCTTAGGTCTTGACTGGTTCAGTACAGCAAAGTAAGATCTTTGCCGAGATTTGGTTCTATAGCCAAGTCCGGATCGGTTTAGAACAGACTTCTGTTTTCCCAGAATCAGATCAAGATTCTTGGAGCCAGAAGTGAATCGTTCTAAAGCTGTTCTTAAGTCCTTAACTTGAGTTTTCAGGGAGGAATTCTCTGATTCAAGTTTTTCAACTTGATCAGGGGTTCCTTCCTGAAGTTTCTCAGTTAAGGATTTAGAATCAGCTCCCTCTTTCAGGAGTTTTACTTCCTGTCGGAGGGACTCGATTCGGAGTTTGGCTTTCGCCAAATCTCGGGATAGATAGGAAATAAGCGAATTCAATTGCAATTTTGAAAAACCCGTTACCCTTATTTCGCCGTCGTCGGAGAATGTCAGCTTGCCGTCGTCTCGGTCCGAGTCTGAGTCAGTCTCGATTTGATCCGAAGCGGTCAGGGCTAGAAGATTGGATTGGGGTGCTTCTTCTTCTTCTTCTGAGGAAGACTCGTCCCAGGTTGCTTGGAGTGCCTTCTTCTTTCTGGTCTTTTTGGACTCCTTTAGACTTGGACATTCAGTCTTGTAGTGGCCCTTCTTCTTGCATTCGTAGCAGGTTACGTTGGGCTTTTGTTTGTCAGTTGCCGGTTCAGCTTGTCCGTCCTTTCTTCGGCTTGTTCTCCGTGTGTTGGTTTGGTTCTTCAACTTTTTGTAGTAGCTTCGAGCTAGCCGGACCAGTTCAGATTGATCTTCTTCTTGATCTTCTGTTTCTGAATCTGAGGTAGATTCAGGTTCAACTTGAGTTTTCTTCTTGGTCGTCTTTCCTGTTTTCCCTGCAAAGAAGGCTATACTTTTCTCGACCAAATTGCAGTTAGTCTGTTCATGCAGCTCAAGTTCAGAAAATAACTCATCTAACTTAATTTTTGAAAGATCCCTAGAGACCTTGTATGCATCTACCATAGATGCCCACAAGGTGGTCCTAGGGAACGCGTTTAGGGCATACCTTATAAGATCACGGTTTTGAACCTGGTGACCTATTGCGTGAAGACCGTTCATCAGTTCCTGGATTCTGGCGTGGAGCTGGGCTGCTGTCTCGTTATCTGCCATTTTGATAGTGAAGAGCTTGTTCAGTAGCAGATCCCGTTTGCTGATCCTCGTATCTGAAGTTCCTTCGTGGAGCTCGATCAGTTTAGCCCATAGCTCCTTGGCACTGTTGAATGGGCCTACGCGGTTCAGCTCCTCTTTTGTCAGTCCGCATTGAAGGGTCTGAGTTGCTTTGGCGTCAGCTTCAATCTTGCGTTTAAGGGCAGTGTCCCACTCTGAGTAGTTTTGTGGTACGCCTTCAGCATTTGTGGGAATCATCAGTCCAGACTGGATGATTATCCACATGTCCACCTGAGTTTTCAGGTGGACCTCCATTCGACTTTTCCAGTAAGGAAAGTCTTCTCCACTGAAAAGTGGAGGTCTGGCGGTGCTAAAACCTTCTTGGATGGCCATTTGCTTAACTGAAATAGCAAACAACAAAAACAACGAAAATATTCCAAGACTTGGTCTTGGATTAGTAGTGCGGGAAAAAAAACAAATTTCAAGGGGTGTTGCACCAACCTTGAAAGAAAAACTCGAACGAAAATTTTAAAAAAATGAGAGAGAAAACGAAAGAAATCCGAAAAATTTTCAAACTGGTGGTTGCACCAAGTTTGAATTCCCCGCTCTGATACCACTTGTTGGATCGAGAGATGCGATAGAGGGGGGGGTGAATGTCGCAAATCGTTCGGATTTAAAAAGAGCGGGTGCGCAGCGGAAATAAAAGAAAAACAGAACAATGCAAACACAGTCGGTTTACTTGGTTCGGAGCCTGGGTCGACTCCTACTCCAAGGCCCACGGTCGTTGACCGTTTTCTGCGGGCAATTCTATAAGTTCGTAAAAGTTTACAAGAAAGATTATAACAAGAACAGTTTAGTAAACTTTAAATACAGCTCTTCGTTACCGACGTCCGGTGTAGATCGAAGTTTCGGAGCAGCGGGACGTCGTCAGCTCGAGTTGGAAGATTTCTGGAGCGTGTCGCGGAAGCAGAAGAGCGCAGAAGCGTCGAAGCAATTGATGCTCTGAAGAGGGAGGTCTAGGGCCCTTTATATAGGGCCTGGGGGCGCCCTGGTCGACGGGGGCGCCCCCCCACGTGGCAGCAGATCCACAAGAGGCGCGGTCGTCGACTTATCCCTTAATCCTCGGGATAAGGCCTTGACTGGGGCGCCCTGGACGCTGGGGGCGCCCTGGTTGACCCGGTCAAACCTTATCTGCAGCGCTGAGCTCTCCTCGGTAAGGCTGGGGGCGCCCTGTGCGCTGGGGGCGCCCGGGACAGCGGGGGCGCCCTGGGTGCGCAGTGCAGACGCGGCAGCAGCTTAACTTCTTCAGTTGGTTTGCCATGGGGGCGCCTGGGATAGCGGGGGCGCCCTCAGAATGTACTGTGGAGGTTCGTCTGGTTGTGTTGTGTTTTGTGTTCACCTTGGGGGCGCCCGGGACACTCCGGGCGCCCTGGTCAGCGATCGCCTCTTTCCTTTGAGGCATTCTGAGCTGCAGACACACGTTCCTTTGGTCCTGCATCCAGGGTTAGTCCAAAACACAATAAACCAATAACATAATGAATTATACAGCCTTCGCTATCTTGGTTCTGACTTTGGTCTCCACAATGGAGCCCTAGGTCGAACCGACGCCTAATGTTCCCTCAAGGGGAACGCGTCCTCACCTACTCCTCTCGGGAGAATTTACCTGGTGCCAACCGGATCCTCCAGTTGGACTTTTGCCCGGCAGTCCTTCGCCAGGTCTTGAGTTGCCAAGCTGCCCTTCGCTTGGTGCCTAGCAGCCCTTCGCTAGGTCTTTTCTTCTAGCAGCCCTTCGCCAGTGCCTAGCATTCCTTTGCTAGGACTTGTCCATTCTGGCAGTCCTTCGCCAGAGCCTAGCGGTCCTTTGCTAGGGCTTTTCCTGTCTGGCAGTCCTTCGCCAGTGCCTAGCATTCCTTCGCTAGGGCTTTTCCTGTACACTCAAGAAACTTGTTAGACAACAAGTAACTCTTAACTTTTGAACCCTTTTGCAAATATCAAAACACAGGTTTGACTTGGGTGCATTCTGCACCAACAATTTCTAGAGGATTTTTCTGGAGGAGCTATTCATTCAGAGGAGGCTGAGAGAGTATTTACTACAGAGACTGAGGAATTTTCAGAAAACATTTCAGATGCTTTTCCAGCTGGAGAGATTATTCTAGGTGTAGGGGATTGCACAGAGCCCCAAGGATCACCTATTTCTGTTGAGATTCAAAGTGTAGGGGATTGCACAGAGCCCCAAGGATCACTTATACCAGTTGAGCGCCTACTAGAACTTGAACCTGATACGGACTCTATACTTGACCAGGAGGGAGCTATGGACACATCTATCATTGTGAAACCTCCAGGTATTTTTCAGTGCGATCAGGTAAGTATTTCTTTTATTTTTTGGGAAACATCAGGAGAGGTACCAAAAGTTGATTTTATAGGCTGCGATACATTTCTTGATTTGTCATGTGTGGGAAATAATTGGGAAAATTTCATTGGAGCATCCAAAATAGATTTCATTGATTATGATAAGTGTCTTGATGCATCTTGGGTAGATATTCATTGTAAAAAATTCTTTGAGATGCCTAAACTTGATTTTATTGGATGTGATTCATTTTTGGATAAATTGTATGCAAAGACTGATATTATTTTATTTCCTTCGTACCCTGCACGCTTGAGAGGGGTATTACATTGTTTTGCAGGGTCCAGAAGACTGCTGGAGTGGGAGCTTCATCTGAACAGGCTCAAACCTCCTGAAATGTGTCCCAAAAAGAATAAAGAGGGAGTAGATTTTACTTTAATTCAAAACACTCTACCTCTTAAATGGGTCTTGTATTTAAATAATCTTCGTCCACCTGAACAGGTTGCAGTTAAGCCCAAGTGTGGGGGAGCGATGCACAGTGAAGTTGAACAAATGGAACAAGCTTTTTCGCACACCCAGACTCCTCCACTACCACGGTGGAGGCTATTTCTTGACAGACTCCGACCGCCAGAAATAAAAGGGAGTTTGATCTTTGTTGCCTTTTCCTTTATTGCATGTTTTCACTCTTAAAATGCGTTCTTGTTAATAAATAAGTGAGTAGAGTAACATGAATAAAAGTCATTGTAAATACCATGTCTTTTGTTTTAGCACTTTTTCTTGCATGATTAGGAATAAATGTATCCCTCTAGGTTATCTTCATGTCATTTTAGAGTCTTTTGAAAATAAATTAAATTTGGTTGTCAAAACTTAGGGTTTGAGTTCATGGATGAAATCTTGGATGCTTGAGTACGATTTTGCTTTGGATTCTTAATTGAGAATTTGAGATGGATTATTTTTCCTAGTGAGATTAGCCTTATTTTGTGATACACATATGTTATTGTATTCTAGAACTTGCTTAGGTTCTTTCAAAATCATATTTCAATGGTTGGATCACATCTATAGGGACTAATCATTTTATTTACCTTTCCACATCAATTTGTCTATTCTATTCTAGTTGTCTTTCCTTATTGCTAATCTTAACCCTAATTTTTCTATGGATTTGTTTGCTTGGGATGTTTTCTTAATACTATTTTGCCCGAGACGAACAAAGATTTAAGTGTGGGGGAGTGATTAGTGATTTGGAAGCAATTTCTATCAAGGATGCATTTCAACTCGAAAAATTTTTTTTTCATGTGCCAAGTGAGTGATGTTTGGTACCAAGAATGAGCTAGAGAGATGGAAGCAAGTGGAAATTGAGTTTCCTTATCATATTTTGAAGACTTAAATGGCAAGCAAAGAAAAATCAGTGCAAAAAAGAAAAAAATGGCAATGTATCAACTTACCTAGTGAAGCATTCAACTCTCCATTACCATGTGATGTATTCATTTGGAGAAATCAAAGTTTTTGCAATGAATCTGCCATGAAGCTGAAATTGAGAGCAAAACAGAAAAAGA
This sequence comes from Boesenbergia rotunda, assembly GCA_024364735.1. Taxonomy (NCBI): domain Eukaryota; kingdom Viridiplantae; phylum Streptophyta; class Magnoliopsida; order Zingiberales; family Zingiberaceae; genus Boesenbergia; species Boesenbergia rotunda. The sequence goes on along the minus strand of JAGFNQ010005416.1, from coordinate 92,397 downwards.
AAAAAATTTCAGAAGCAGAGCTAAGACAAGTTGGCACGCATTGGAAGCAAACCATGCTAAGTCTTAAGCTTAATCGAATACCTTATGCATGTGAAGCTGCAAAATTGCTTAAGAATCTATTGAGAGCTGTTGTTGAATCTGTTGGTGCAGAATGCACCTAAGTCAAACCTGTGTTTTGATAATGGCAACATAGGTCAAAAGTTAAGTCCTTCTTGTTTTCTAACAAGTTAACCAAGTGTGCAGTGCAAGCCCTAGCAAAGGACCGCTAGGCACTGGCGAAGGAATGCCAGAGTTACAAGCCCTAGCGAAGGACTGCTAGGCACCAGGCGAAGGACAGTCTGGGACTAAAGACCTAGCGAAGGACTGCTAGGCACCGGGCGAAGGGTAGCTCGGCATCCAAGCCCTGACAAAGGACCGTCAGGCAAAAGTCCAACCAAAGGAGCGGTTGGCAACAGGTAAATTCTCCCGAGAGGAGTAGGTGAGGACGCGTTCCCCGTCGAGGGAACAGTAGGCGTCGGTTCGACCTAGGACTCCATTTTGGAGACCAAAGTCAGAACCAAGACAGCTAAGGCTGTACAAAATAATAATTAATTGCTTTATTTTGTTTTTGGACTAACCCTGGATGCAGGACCGAAGGAATGTGTGTCTGCAACTCAGAGAGCCTCAAAGGAGTGAGGCAGCAGCTGAGCAGGGCGCCCTGAGTGTCCAGGGCGCCCCCAAGGTGAACCAGAACCAAGTGAAGCAACATTGGCTTCGGCTGCTTATTGGGCAGGGCGCCCTCAGCAGCCAAGGCGCCCTCATCAGCCAGGGCGCCCTCAGCGCCGAAGGCGCCCTCAGGAGCCAAGGCGCTTCGCGCCTATGCCAGCAACTCTATCCAGCCGAGAAGACCGGGTCAACCAAGGCGCCCTCAGCGACCAGGGCGCCCCAGAGGTCAAACCTAATCCCTATTCAGGTGGGATAAAGCTTGACCGAGCTGATTGCGGATCGGGTGACACTTGGCAGGGCGCCCCCGACGTCCAGGGCACCCTAGGGGCTATAAATAGCACCCCCTCGACCCCAAGCAAGACAACAACTTCGCTCCAAAGCTTCCACGCTCTTCTACGCTCGTGCCTTGCTCCAGAAACGCCCCACCTCGAGCCGACGACGTCCCTCTGCCCGAAAAGAGTCGATACACTCCGGACGTCGGTAACGAAGAGCTTAACAGTTTATTATTTTATTACACTTTCTTTGTAATTGAAATTATTGTAACCTCTTTGCGCGAATATAGAATTGCCCAAAGTAAACGGTCAACGACCGTGGGCCTTGGAGTAGGAGTCGACACAGGCTCCGAACCAAGTAAAAATCACTGTGTCTTTGTGCTGTGTCTCGTATTTTTATTTCCGCTGTGCACCTACTCTTAGTTTTCCGAAAAAGAGCGATTTCCGATATTCACCCCCCCTCTATCGGCTTTTCACGATCCAACAAGTGGTATCAGAGCGGGGTTTTCAAACTTGGTGCAACCACCAGTTTGAAATTTTTTTCGGATTTTTTTTTCGAATTTAATTTTTTTTAATTATCTTAATCCAACACTGCTAATCCAAGACCAAGTCTTGGCAAATTTTTTTTAGCTTTCTTTTTCAGTCTAAATGGCCATGCAAGAGGGATTCAACACCGCAAGACCTCCACTCTTCAGTGGAGAAGACTTTTCCTACTGGAAAAGCCGCATGGAGGTCCACCTGAAAACTCAGGTGGATATGTGGATCATTATCCAGTCCGGTCTGGAGATCCCCCGAAACGCTGATGGACTTCCTCAGAACTACTCCGAATGGGACAACTCCCTTAAACGCAAGATAGAAGCCGACGCAAAAGCGACACAAACCCTACAATGCGGGCTGATAAAGGAAGAGCTGAACCGCGTAGGCCCCTTCAATAGTGCAAAAGAGCTATGGACAAAACTGATCGAGCTGCACGAAGGGACTTCGGATACTCGGATCAGCAAGCGGGATCTGCTACTAAACAAATTATACACTATCAAGATGGCGGACAACGAATCAGCAGCCCAACTCCACGCACGGATCCAAGAGGTAATGAACGGTCTTCATACAATAGGTCACAAGGTTGAAAACCGTGACCTAATAAGGTACGCTCTAAGCGCCTTCCCTAGAAACACCTTGCATACAAGGTCTCTAGAGATCTTTCTAAAATAAAACTAGATGAATTATTTTCTGAACTAGAACTGCACGAACAGACTAACACCAATTCGGTCGAAAAAGGTATCGCTTTTCTTGCAGGCAAGACTGGAAGAACAACGAAGAAGAAGCCTGAACCTAGAACCGAATCTAACTCAGACTCAGATTCAGAAGAAGAAGGAGATCAAACTAAACTGGTCCGGCTCGCTCGAAGCCACTACAAGGAGCTGAAGAACTGAACCAACAAACAAAAAACCGGCCGAAGAAAGGACGAACCGACTGAACCAGCAAGCAAGCCCAATGTGACCTGCTATGAGTGCAAGAAAAAGGGTCACTACAAGTCAGAATGCCCTAACCTAAAGGAGACGAAGAAGCCGAGAAGAAAGAAGGCACTGCAAGCAACCTGGGATGAGTCTTCCTCAGAAGAAGAAGAAGAGGCACCCCAGTCCAACCTTCTAGCTTTGACTGCCTCAGATAAAGTCGAGACAGAATCAGAATCAGAACAAGAGGACGGCGAGCTGACTTTCACAGAAGACGGAGAAATAAAGGTAACTGGTTTTAATAGATTACAGTTAACTGAATTGATTTCTTTTCTTTCTCGTGATTTGGCAAAAGCCAAACTTCGGGTCGAAACCCTCCGACAGGAAGTAAAACTCCTGAAAGAGGGAGCTGACTCTAAACCCTTAACCGAGAAGGTTCAGGAAGGAACTCCTACTCAAGTTGAAAAACTTGAAAAGGAAAACTCCTCCCTGAAAACTCAGGTTAAGGATTATAGAACAGCTTTAGAACGATTTACATCTGGTTCCAAGGGTCTTGACATGATCCTTGGAAAACAGAAATCAGTTCTAAATCGATCTGGACTTGGCTACCGAACCAAATCCCGACAAAGATCATATTTGTCTGTACTGAATCAGTCCAGAAGAAAAATTCAGGCATGGGTACCTAAACTATGCCTGAACCAACATACTGGATCAAATCAGTATTGGATCCCCAAGGACAAGATTCACATCTTGCCTAACCATCACCGTGGCTTTAGTCCAGGGGGAGCCAAACTGAAAACTATTTCTATTATTAGATAAACTTGTTATTCCTGAGTTAAATTGCTTGATTGATTGATTGTTTATTTTCTGCAAAATACCATGCTTAGACTTAGGCTAGCTTAAGGACTGAACAAACTTAGCTGAAATTTGACAACATAGTATTGGGTGGAGGTGAGATGATAGTACGTTAGGGAAGCCAATTTGGCGGAACTAGCCGAAGCTACCGATCCAAAATCCAAACTAGTTAGACCAGAAATTTTTCAAAAATAATTTTGAAAATGAAATTTCATTAAAAGGCTTTGTCAAGGAAAGGGTGGATGATCCCATAAGGCTTCGGCCAAAGAAGGCCTAGTGCCTCGCCAAGACCTGGAAGCCAATTTTTGAAATTCAAATTCAAATTAATTTTTGTCAAATTCGAATCTAACACAAAATTTCAGCTAAGAGTAGACTTAAACATCTTTTCAAAAATTTCAAAATAAATTAATTAAGTCTTCAAAATTTAAATTATCCTTCAAAATTAATCAAAATTTTCAAAACTCTCAAAACTATAAAAACCTGTCTCACAAAACCTATAAGGTTAACGTGATTGAAAACCCTAGATTCGGGTGAGACAGTAAAATTAAGACTAAATTATGACTCCTTTAAATACCTGTGTTGCAGTAAAATTCTATATTTTCAACCATGGTCAACATAGTCAAACCATGGTCAACATAGTCAAACCACAGTCAACATAGTCAAACCACGGTCAACATAGTCAAACCACGGTCAAATCAAGTCAAGTCTGGTCAAATGCACTCCCTTAGAATTCAAAATTGGCCCTTAGGGCGCCCAAATCCGTGTGGGCGCCCCAAGGATGGTCAAAAAGCCCCTCTGCCACTGCACGCTGACCAGGGCGCCCTGGAGCGTCAGGGCGCCTTGGGATACTCTTTTGTTGGTCAAAAGCTGCCAAAAGGCAGCTGCAGCTCTGGGTGGAGGCGCCCTCTCCAGTCAAGGCGCCTTCCCACAGTCCTTTCACGGCAGAAAGCTGCCGAAAGGTAACTGCAGGCCTGGTGAAGGCGCCCTCACTGCTAAGGGCGCCCTCGCCAGTTAGGGTGCCCTCCCGAGGCAGGGCGCCCGAGACTGCCTATAAAAAAGGGCTTCCTTCCCCTTCTACTCCTCACACCCAAAACACTTCTCCTCCTCAACCTTCTACCTTCCAAGAGATCTTGCAACCCTCTCAAGCTCTCAAGCCCTCAACAATGCCTCCTCGAGCAAATCGGTATAATTTATTTTTTTTATTTCTTTGCAATTTTTCAATAAATGCACACTCTCTTTAAGTATACATTCTTTCTCTTAGAAGACGCCGACCTAATCAGGCAGAACCCGGTACTCAACCTAGTCCTGATCCTAGGTTTCCCAATTTAGAATTATGTAACAAGTTTGCTCGTACCACCTATAAACCTATCAAAACGAGTTACTTGAATAGGCTATTCTTCACCCAATCCTGTCCCCTAGCTATGAACGTCATAAACCACTACCAACTGGACAATCTCGTATTCTGCACTCACCCAATCAATACTTCCTTATGTGCAGAATTTTACAATAATATCATTAGACAGGATAATCTCATGTTCTCCACCATGGTTCAAGGTATTCCCTTAACCATTACACCAACATTACTGAACCGATTTTTAGGACTACGACCCTCGCAGTCCATCTTCTGTTGTTATCCTCCTAGGGAGCCTCTCTTTGATGCTCCCTATTCTCACATCACCTTAGACACATTACACGCATACTTCTTTAGGCAACCAGTGGCCAGACGATTCCAGTCAGTCGACTTAGAGGTTCAGGACTACGCCCTATACAGGGTCTTAGTCCGATGTATTCTGCCCTTATCCACCAGGGACGTCACCACTATGCGACCATTCCATACCTTTCTCCTGTACGCCCTGATTCACCAGCTAGATATTGATATAGGACTTCATATGTTTCACACTATCCTACACGCATCCAGTGTGACCACGCAAGGGCGGGTACGCACACCCTACTGCCACGTTATCACGTCCCTACTACACTACCATGGTAGGAACATTACCGAGGGAGAAATGGCCGATCTGACCGACTACGATGAAATAGGCTATAGAAACTTCGCCCTAGCAGGTATAGAGGTGTCCGGTACCGGAGTTCTGTCCTGGAGACGTCGGAGAGCAGCTCATCAGATCGATTCAGACGACGAGGTCGAGTACGACGTCGCAGATGTAGCAGCAGAAGTCCGAGCCCATATAGACGAGCCCGCTCCACCAACACTCTACGAGAGAGTGACCCGTATGGAGACACAGATACAGAGTCTCCGAGAGGAGGTCGAGGCCTCTCACATAGAGCAGATGGACGCTCGCCGAGCTGATAGAGAAGTAGTTGATGCACGATTCTTACAGATGATGGCACGATTCGATGCATGGCAGCCGGGTCCATCTGATCACCCCGGTCCTTCATCTTAGATTCACTTAGCATTGTACCTATTTGACTACCCCTACTCAGTAGGGTTGACTTGTGCTTGACTGTTGACTATGTTGAACCTAGAGTACCTGCTTTTATTTTATGATGACTAGTTTATGATTATTGGTTTCTTGTTAATCAGTTAGGATTGTGTTCAGTAGAATAGTTTAACTCAATTGCTTTTACTATACTTGATTTCAAAAATTGTCTATTTTTGAAAAACTGTTTTATTTAAAGTTCAAAATCAGTTTTCATTTTCAACTTAGTTTTTTTTCAAAAATCAATTCTAAAATCTTCTCGACTTAGTTTTATATTTATTTTAAAACTACCCCCTTCAAAACTAGGGATTTTTCGAAAATGGACTTAGCCTAGGCTTTAACCCTAGAACTGCATGCACCTATAGACTTAGAAGCCAGCATCTCACAAGCACCTTAGGGTACTTATGATTGATAACCTAGAAAGGGTTGAGATGCTTAGGTCTTTGCCTCAATTCAAGATGCTTTAAGTCAGTGCATCTGCAGCAATTGGGGCACTAAATACAACTTATACAGCAATCAAGTTAAGTGTCAAGTTTAGAAAATCTAACTTGAACAAAAACACTTAACTTGACTAACCCTAGCAAAAACTACTGTTTATAACAGTTAGTAAGTAGCTAATTGGGTTAGACAGGCCCCTACAGAGAGAATTGATTGATTTAGTATAAATTTAAGTATGGATTGATTCAGTACAGGAAAAATTTTACTTATTTCCTTATTTATGCTGTATTTGACTGTTTTGATATATGGCAAAGGGGGAGAGATAGGAAAGGAGAGAGTAAAATTTTCTTTTCAAAATTTTCTTAAACTCTATCCTTTATTCAAAAAGTCTTTCTGAAAGATACTTAAGCTGTAAGCTCTCAAAACTTCTACTTAAGCTTTCAAAGATAGTTAAGTTTTCAAAATTTAATTATCCTTCAAAATTTTTTCAAACTTCAAATTTTGCAAATTACTCTAGCTTCAAAATTTTTCAAGCTTTCAAATTTTGCAAGTACTCTAGCCTTTCAAAAGGTTTCTACTTAAGCCTGTCTTTACTCTAAAGCTAAAGTTTTTCAAATTTGTTAAGTACTAAAGTGTTTCAAAACCTACTTAAGCTTGTTACATACTACAGAGTATTTAAGCTAACATTATGAGTACTTTAAAACTTAAAGACTTTAAAATTTCCTAAGTACTCTGATTATACGTTAAAAACTCTACTATGTATTTTTAAGGTTACTTCTAAGTACCTAAAACTTAAGTACAAGTAACGTTTTTAAAACCCCACGAATTTTTGAAAAATCTAGGGGGAGATTCCTTCCAGGGGGAGGGAACAAAATTTAAAACTTTTTCCATGTTTATGCTTAACTTAACTTTTTGAACTAGGGTTGCCATAAATAAAAAAGGGAGAGATTGTTGGTGCAGAATGCACCTAAGTCAAACCTGTATTTTGATAATGGCAACTTAGGTCAAAAGTTAAGTCCTTCTTGTTTTCTAACAAGTTAACCAAGTGTGCAGTGCAAGCCCTAGCAAAGGACCGCTAGGCACTGGCGAAGGAATGCCAGAGTTACAAGCCCTAGCGAAGGACTGCTAGGCACCAGGCGAAGGACAGTCTAGGACTAAAGACCTAGCGAAGGACTGCTAGGCACCGGGCGAAGGGTAGCTCGGCATCCAAGCCCTGACAAAGGACCGTCAGGCAAAAGTCCAACCAAAGGAGCGGTTGGCAACAGGTAAATTCTCCCGAGAGGAGTAGGTGAGGACGCATTCCCCGTCGAGGGAACAGTAGGCGTCGGTTCGACCTAGGACTCCATTTTGGAGACCAAAGTCAGAACCAAGATAGCTAAGGCTGTACAAAATAATAATTAATTGCTTTATTTTGTTTTTGGACTAACCCTGGATGCAGGACCGAAGGAATGTGTGTCTGCAACTCAGAGAGCCTCAAAGGAGTGAGGCAGCAGCTGAGCAGGGCGCCCTGAGTGTCCAGGGCGCCCCCAAGGTGAACCAGAACCAAGTGAAGCAACATTGGCTTCGGCTGCTTATTGGGCAGGGCGCCCTCAGCAGCCAAGGCGCCCTCATCAGCCAGGGCGCCCTCAGCGCCGAAGGCGCCCTCAGGAGCCAAGGCGCTTTGCGCCTATGCCAGCAACTCTATCCAGCCGAGAAGACCGGGTCAACCAAGGCGCCCTCAGCGACCAGGGCGCCCCAGAGGTCAAACCTAATCCCTATTCAGGTGGGATAATGCTTGACCGAGCTGATTGCGGATCGGGTGACACTTGGCAGGGCGCCCCCGACGTCCAGGGCGCCCTAGGGGCTATAAATAGCACCCCCTCGACCCCAAGCAAGACAACAACTTCGCTCCAAAGCTTCCACGCTCTTCTACGCTCGTGCCTTGCTCCAGAAACGCCCCACCCCGAGCCGACGACGTCCCTCTGCCCGAAAAGAGTCGATACACTCCGGACGTCGGTAACGAAGAGCTTAACAGTTTATTATTTTATTGCACTTTCTTTGTAATTGAAATTATTGTAACCTCTTTGCGCGAATATAGAATTGCCCAAAGTAAACGGTCAACGACCGTGGGCCTTGGAGTAGGAGTCGACACAGGCTCCGAACCAAGTAAAAATCACTGTGTCTTTGTGCTGTGTCTCGTATTTTTATTTCTGCTGTGCACCTACTCTTAGTTTTCCGAAAAAGAGCGATTTCCGATATTCACCCCCCTCTCTATCGGCTTTTCACGATCCAACAGAATCTCCAATACAGGGACAGAACAAGAAAAACTCAGATTGAAAGGACTAGGACTGTGGTTTAGACTTGGCACAGATTAGTATCAAGTGAAAATTGAATTTGGATGGAGTTAAGAAATGTAGAGCTGACCACAGAAGTTGTCGAGTGTTGGAATCTGATCTCCATGCTGAAGACCATCTGAATTGAAGAGCTGGTGAAATTGTAGCAGCCGAGTAGCTGCTAAAATCAGAGAAGGAAAATACAAAAAAAAAATCTGGAAATTGCAGTAGAGAAGAACAAAACATGAATGCAGTGAGACAATCTGAATTGGTTGGTTTAGGCTGGCCATGCATTCGGGAATTGAGTACACTATAAGCCAGAAATTGTTGAACTCATCTATTATTGACCAACATAGAAGAAAGGCAGCTGTATTAAACAGGGAGTCTGAGCAAGGTCTGAACAAAAGGCATAAAAAGAAATTAAAGCTGAGTGAAGGCTGATCAAAAGCTGAGTGCTGATTTGGAATAGCTGGACTGATCTGAGCAAGGTCTGAACAAAAGGCATAAAAAGAAATTAAAGCTGAGTGAAGGCTGATCAAAAGCTGAGAAAGAAAAGAACAAATTTCCAGAACTGCCCAAATTTGAACTACAGTCCAAATGTAGCTGCCGAGTGCTACATCTAATGAAACTGTCCAAATCTTATTAAGTGTAAAATGTATCTGAAGTTGAAGGTGCACATTCAATTTCGGATCCAAGAGTAATCAAGGAAGCTGAAAGATCCTGAAAGGTTTGGGAAGAGCTGTTCAGAATTCGAAAGAAGCTGAACCAAATGCTGAACACAAAGAAAAAAAATTAGTGCAGCAGTTTTTGAGCAGTTCATTTCAAGATGAGCTGAAATTTTTGAGTTTTCAAGGATGTGAATCAAGGAATGAGGCACATGAATGTAGTGAAGTGAAAGGAAATGAAGAAAAGTGCTGATCAAGATGCAGTAAAAGCAGAGATTACAATGCAGTGAAGGCATTTCCGAAATCAGTGAAGGCAAGGGGCTGAAATTTAATGGGTTGATTTGAATTTTTGAGTGGAACACTTAAGGCTTCCACTATCAATTGTTGCAAGCACTTTTGATGTTAATTGTTGGAGAAATCAGAGACTTGAACTGAATATATTGTGGATGATAGACTTTAAACAGAAGGAACAGAAGAAAATTAAGGAGGTGTGCCAACAAAGGGTAAATGTATCAAGGGAAAGTTACAAGGGTTGTTGAGTGGAAATTTTATGTTAAGTAGCTATTTCACTTGATATAACATGTTCTTTGATGTAAATCTGATCTGAAAAGGAAAGAAGAAGAGAAAAGCTTGAAAAAAATTTGATGAGAAAGGAAAGGAAGCAATTGGCACACAAGGGTGGAAGTTGGCACATTAAGATCAATAAAGGTTTCTTTATCCAAATTAAGAGCATTATTCAAGACTGACTTTACCACACTTTTTATCTCATTACAAGGACTGTATGGAGAACAAAGAGCATCAGAAATATCCTCAAGCACTCAAGTCTTCCACTTTATCCATTTTTCCATTTTTCTTGGCTTTTATTCCATTTCTCACCACTTTTCATGTTTTTATTTGTTTTGTAGATGTTGATCCTATTCATGATTAATGGTGGAGAGTAGATAATAAGCAAGCCTATGGTAATGCAAGAAACATATGTGTAAGAGTGAGCTCCACTTCCATCATCAACTTAGACTTAAGGAGAGAGCCACCAAAACTTCCCATGAAAGGCTAGTGATTTGAATTCATCTCAATGAATCATGATGGATGAATAGGCTAAGTTGTTGATTTAAGGACAAGATATTAGTCCATAGAGCTTAGATTTATGAGAATTGACGACCTTAGGTAATTTCTTTTCATTTGTTTCTAATTATGCTTAAGGAAATCTAGGGGATACATATTTAGTTGTTTCGCGAGACGCTCAAGCTCAAGTGTGGGGGAGTTGATAAATACTATATTATTGATTATTTGAGCTGCTTAAATCCATGTTTGACCTATGTTTTTATTGCTAAAATTGTGAAATTGCCCTAGGTTTTAGAACTTACTCTTATTTTGGACTTAATTGCAAAATTACACATATTTGAGTTAATTGGCCACTAAATTCTTGATCAATTTTGTAGGCATCAGAGGTTCAAGGACCTAGGGCATATTGGGTCAAACTTGAGTTGGAAGTGACCCGGATCGAATTATCAAGATTATGATTTAATCTGGGTCGTCCGATTCAAGAGCGGCTAGATCTGAGCCATCCGGGATCATCTGAAGCAATCCGAGCTAGGGCTAGGGTTGATCAAGCACCCTGATCAAGATCTGAAGGTTTCATCCCAATCAGAGCTCAATCAACCGTTGGATCAAGCTTGGAGGGCTCTAGATCATCCATTCAAAGATTAGCTTGATCTGGACCATCCGTTGCATATCTGGAGGATCCAAGCTACCACAAGGCAGATCCTGACCCCAGATCATCATCATCAAAGTTTGGATCAAATCAGAGCAAGATCAGCCATTGGATTTAAGTGGATCAATCTGGACCGTCCATGCTTAAGTATTTAATCAAAAATTTCCTGCCTTCAGCCGTCGTCGCGTCTTCAGAGTTCTTCGCCGCAAGTCCCGTTCTTCGTGTTCTTCCTTCATTCTTAGGTTCTTCCTTCAATCCAAGGCGCGACCACTCGATTTTCTTGCTGAATTCACGTGCTAGGTCATTGGGGAGGCCATCAGTCTTGTTTCCGGGTCGAAATTGCCCAAGAACAGAGTTTGTGAGAGGTTTCTACAGCTCTGTCCAATTGACACCCTTCGGATCGGCTGTGCTCTACTACCTTCCACCTAAGCTATCCAGAGGGGTTCCCTGAGTAGCTTGGATTATCATCCACTCACCCACGCACGCAGACACAGCTGCAATGAAGAATTCGTATGGAAAATTCAGAAATGGGCAATTTGAGCTGTATTCAATCGCGGATGAAGTTTTCCCCATGATTTGCTGAGCTTGCGGGTCCGAGGCTCTCCCTTGCTTGACAACCAAGGAGTATCTGAGCTCTGGAAGGAATCGAGGAGTAGATTTCATCAGTTTAATTTCATGTTTAGCTGTAGTTTTCAATTCTGCCGCAAGCTTGTTCTGAAATTCTGTTTAGTTACTGAATTTTTCGATTTTTAAGTTGTTAGCCATAATTTAGCTTCAATTCTGCAAGTAGAGTAATATAGGAACTTGTTTAGTGATCAACTAGATCAAATTTCAGTTTATTTTAGTTTAATTTGCTGCGTGCCAAGTCAATTTGCTGCGTATCAACTATTTCAGCCCCTTTTCACTAGTTTTGTCAAGTAATTGCTAGATTAAACTTCCTTGTTCCTAGATTAGTTACTTGTATTCAAGTTGTGTTAGCTAGCTCAGCCTTTAAGCTATTGCAAAAACAGAAAAATCAGTAGCTAGTCATTTTCAATTTTGCATCTAAAATTTCAGCTCTTTTCATTTCTGAATTTTCATTGTTTCTCTGGTTTTGATCTCAGTTTCGATTCCTTACCTTAATCTTGCTTAGTTCTTTCTTAATTCCATTGTTTTCCAATTGAATCACTCAGCTGAAACAGATGAGCTAAAACTTTACTTATTTCATAAGGTTGGTGTTAGTTTTTGGCACAAAAGATCACTTATTTCTTCCTTTGCGTGCCAACTGCCTTAAACCCTCTTGCATTCGAATTTAGCTTGTTTCCTTTGTGGCATATGATTGTGTTGGTGTAGAATGCACCCAAGTCAAACCTGTGTTTTGATATTGGCAAAAGGGTTCAAAAGTTAAGGGTTAGTTGTTGTCTAACAAGTTTCTTGAGTGTACAGGAAAAGCCCTAGCGAAGGAATGCTAGGCACTGGCGAAGGACTGCCAAACAGGAAAAGCCCTAGCAAAGGACTGCTAGGCTCTGGCGAAGGACTGCCAGAATGGACAAGTCCTAGCGAAGGAATACTAGGCACTGGCGAAGGGCTGCCAGAAGAAAAGACCTAGCGAAGGGCTGCTAGGCACCAAGCGAAGGGCAGCTTGGCAACTCAAGACCTGGCGAAGGACTGCCGGACAAAAGTCCAACTGGAGGAGCCGGTTGGCACCAGGTAAATTCTCCCGAGAGGAGTAGGTGAGGACGCGTTCCCCTTGAGGGAACATTAGGCGTCGGTTCGACCTAGGTCTCCATTTTGGAGACCAAAGTCAGAACCAAGACAGCTGAAGCTGTAGAAATTAAATTAAATATTTGTTTTATTGTGTTTTGGACTAACCCTGGAAGCAGGACCGAAGGAACGTGTGTCTGCAGCTCAGAATGCCTCAAAGGAAAGAGGCAACTGCTGACCAGGGCGCCCGGAGTGTCCCAGGCGCCCCCAAGGTGAACACAAAACACAAAGAAAGCAAATGAACCTCGACAGTACATTTTGAGGGCACCCCCGCTGTCCCGAGCGCCCCCATGGCGAACCAACTGAAGAGTTAAACTGCTGCCGCGTCTGCACTGCGCACCCAGGGCGCCCCCGCTGTCCCGGGCGCCCCCAGCGCACAGGGCGCCCCCAGCCTTACCGAGGAGAGCTCAGCGCTGCAGATAAGGTTTGACCGGGTCAACCAGGGCGCTCCCAGCATCCAGGGTGTTGGGACCGGGTGCATGTTGACAAGGATACGAGTTCATAAAATTTTAAATTTTTTCGTGCAGCGGAAGAATTTGCATAAAATAATTTCCTAAATTATTTTAACTTCGTATCTAGCATGCAACCTTATAGTGTGTTGACATAATCATAAAATAAAACTTTGTGGAAAAGTAAACTAATTTACATTATACCTCTCGTAACTTGAAGTAAGGGACGAGATCCAACCGTACCGTCCCTTGGAAGCTCCGCCTCTATTCGCGTCCACGCCGAGTTCTCTTCGGGATGACTTCGCAAAGTCACGAGTTTTGTGCCGATGAGAACTACTAGATTCTCTATAGGCACAACAAGAAAGATCAAGAGAGGAATTAGGAAACTAACCAACGAAGTAACGGAATCGAATTCCGAGAAGAGAGGAATCGCTATCCGCTTCTTCTTCTTCTTGTTCGGGTTCTCCTTCTTCTTAAATGCTCACGCCACAACCCAAGGAAGTGGATGAGGTGCGCCGGCCCTTGATGGAGGAAGGGCGCCGGCCCTAGGTCACCAAGTGGGCGCCGGCCCTAATGGAGGAGAGGGGAGGGAGAAGAGAAGAGAGAGAGAGGGAGAGCTCTTCACAACTTGATTAGTTGATTGGGAATAAGGGCTTGCCTTTGGTTCCTTTATATAGTAGCAACTCCTTTGCTAAGTCTCCCTCTAAACCGAATTAATGGAATTAACGGAATTAGTTATAAGAAATTTATCTTATAAATTCTCTTATTAATTATTCCGTTTAAGCCGAGTCTTATTATAACTAATTTATAATAAAACAAATTCCTCTTCTCTTTAAATTATGGAATAAATTTTATAAGAAATTTATAAACTTTCTTATTATGGAAAAATCAATTCTTAATTGATTTTATAAAATTAAAATAAACCATTTTATGGATTATTTTAACTTCCATAAAAAGAATAAATTTCTACAAATTTATTTATATAAATTTCTTTTTACAAATTTATTCATCCATAATTTATAAAATAAATAGCGCTAGATTTATTTTATTAATTAAACCAATTAAATTGGTTTAATCTCCCTTTAATGGCCGGCCACCACAAGGAGGGTTAGCACCCTCTTTGGCCGGCCAAACCAACCCGAACCGGTCGCGAATTAAACTCATTTAATTCGCCCAATAAGCCTTCAAAAGACTTAGCCATTTTTAGTTTCCATTGCGCCTCTGATTAACTCAGATTCGACTTATTTCTCTTGATCGGAAAATCCAATTTTCAACTCATTTTAAATCCCTCGGATTACTCGTAGTGCGTGTGACTAAATAGGCTTTCGATTTATGTTGGTCGTCTATAATCAACTAATTATAGAACGATCATGAGTGGCACCTAGTAGTACATCATGATCCCCAATTAATCGAAAGATCAACGGTTTGACCTCAGAAGAAATTATTCTGAAACCCTTCAGCAGCTCTAATGAATCGTGCCTCATTCCCTTCATCACCTTATACCCACTTGGTTCAGGACACGGTCTATGGTGTCAGTCCCCACTAGGCTGACTACGTCACACCTAGCCCAAGTAATGTCTTTCTCGTCCTTTGGATTTCTAATTACTCTCATGTATTTAAGAGACTCACACTCTTAACATGATATACTCTGGCCAGAGGTTTTGAGTAACAATCCGACGATAGGCCTGGGTATACAACTCCTCGCAAGGAGTGGTGAATCCTTTGTAGGCTATTCAAACATCTTCGGGCACTTTGGCTTATACCCAATCATCCTGGGTCCACACCTCCTTGGAGATGCTTACTTAAGATGTTAAAGTATAAGTCTCCATGACCAAGATGACTTGAACACCGCAAGTCAAAGGAACATCGCACTTAAGCTGCAGTAAGAACTTCATTGACATATCTATATAGATAACCATATGAAGTTTTACAGCTAGTCACTCCAATGAACTAGTTCCCTTAACTAGCATCCATGTTTATCTCCGGACATCCCAATGTCACCAGCCTGTGAGAATCAGCTGATTAGAGAATAACCCATGCTAGTCTCAACAGAATTGATAGTGTCCGTTTTTATCAATTCATCGACTAGGGATATTTTCAATACTTCACATTTGCACATTTAGAGATAATCACAAGTTGTGATCCCATCACAAATTCTCTTATGCTGTGAGTTGTATTGCGGGCATTCAGTAGATGAGTTTAAGATCTCAATCAAATACATAAACATGTATACTCAAATAGTGAATTATCATTTATTAAAATAAATGTTTACAATCATAAGGCGATTGCCTTAGGACACTTCTCTCATATCACTAACACAGGGCGCCCCAGTCAAGGCCTTATCCCGAGGATTAAGGGATAAGTCGACGACCGCGCCTCTTGTGGATCTGCTGCCACGTGGGGGGGCGCCCCCGTCGACCAGGGCGCCCCCAGGCACTATAAAAAGGGCCTCGACCCTCCTCTTCAGTACACCGCTTTCATTCAACACATCCAAACTCTCTGACGACCGCGCTCTGCTCCAGGAACTTCCCGACTCAAGTCCGAAGCACCGTCGACCTCCCGCTGCACCGAAACTCGAGCCTAGCCCGGGAGTTGGTAAATACAGAAGTGTAATCTTTCTTATTGCAATTTGTATTTCTCTTCTGTACTCATTCTACGCATTATAGAATTGCCCAAAGTAAACGGTCAACGACCGTGGGCCTTGGAGTAAGAGTCGACCCAGGCTCCGAACCAAGTAAAACGACCTTGTTAGCGTTGTGTTGCTTTGTCTCTATTTCCGCCGCGCACTTACTCTTTTTATTTAATCCGAACGATTTGCGACATTCACCCCCCCCCCTCTATCGCATCTCTCGATCCAACAAGTGGTATCAGAGTGGGGAATTCAAACTTGGTGCAACCACCAGTTTGAAAATTTTTCGGATTTCTTTCCTTCTCTCTCTCATTTTTTTTAAATATTTTCGTTCGAGTTTTTCTTTCAAGGTTGGTGCAACACCCCTTGAAATTTGCTCTTTTTTTTCCCCACACTACTAATCCAAGACCAAGTCTTGTAATATTGTCGTTGTTTTTGTTGTTTGGTATTTCAGTAACAAATGGCCATCCAAGAAGGTTTTAGCACCGCCAGACCTCCACTTTTCAGTGGAGAAGACTTTCCTTACTGGAAAAGTCGAATGGAGGTCCACCTGAAAACTCAGGTGGACATGTGGATAATCATCCAGTCTGGACTGATGATTCCCACAAATGCTGAAGGCGTACCACAAAACTACTCAGAGTGGGACACTGCCCTTAAACGCAAGATTGAAGCTGACGCCAAAGCAACTCAGACCCTTCAATGCGGACTGACAAAAGAGGAGCTGAACCGCGTAGGCCCATTCAACAGTGCCAAGGAGCTATGGGCTAAACTGATCGAGCTCCACGAAGGAACTTCAGATACGAGGATCAGCAAACGGGATCTGCTACTGAACAAGCTCTTCACTATCAAAATGGCAGATAACGAGACAGCAGCCCAGCTCCACGCCAGAATCCAGGAACTGATGAACGGTCTTCACGCAATAGGTCACCAGGTTCAAAACCGTGATCTTATAAGGTATGCCCTAAACGCGTTCCCTAGGACCACCTTGTGGGCATCTATAGTAGATGCATACAAGGTCTCTAGGGATCTTTCAAAAATTAAGTTAGATGAGTTATTTTCTGAACTTGAGCTGCATGAACAGACTAACTGCAATTTGGTCGAGAAAAGTATAGCCTTCTTTGCAGGGAAAACAGGAAAGACGACCAAGAAGAAAACTCAAGTTGAACCTGAATCTACCTCAGATTCAGAAACAGAAGATCAAGAAGAAGATCAATCTGAACTGGTCCGGCTAGCTCGAAGCTACTACAAAAAGTTGAAGAACCAAACCAACACACGGAGAACAAGCCAAAGAAAGGACGGACAAGCTGAACCGGCAACTGACAAACAAAAGCCCAACGTAACCTGCTACGAATGCAAGAAGAAGGGCCACTACAAGACTGAATGTCCAAGTCTAAAGGAGTCCAAAAAGACCAGAAAGAAGAAGGCACTCCAAGCAACCTGGGACGAGACTTCCTCAGAAGAAGAAGAAGAAGCACCCCAGTCCAATCTTCTAGCCCTGACCGCTTCGGATCAAATCGAGACTGACTCAGACTCGGACCGGGACGACGGCAAGCTGACATTCTCCGACCACGGCGAAATAAGGGTAACGGGTTTTTTAAAATTGCAATTGAATTCGCTTATTTCCTATCTATCCCGAGATTTGGCGAAAGCCAAACTCCGAATCGAGTCCCTCCGACAGGAAGTAAAACTCCTGAAAGAGGGAGCTGATTCTAAATCCTTAACTGAGAAAATTCAGGAAGGAACCCCTGACCAAGTTGAAAAACTTGAATCAGAGAATTCCTCCCTGAAAACTCAAGTTAAGGACTTAAGAACAGCTTTAGAACGATTCACTTCTGGTTCCAAGAATCTTGATATGATTCTGGGAAAATAGAAGTCTGTTCTAAACCGATCCGGACTTGGCTATAGAACCAAATCTCGGCAAAGATCTTACTTTGCTGTACTGAACCAGTCAAGACCTAAGGTTCAGGCATGGGTGCCAAAACTGTGCATGACTAAACCAACTGGTTCAAATCAATTTTGGATCCCCAAGGACAAGATTCACATCTTGCCTAACCCATACAGAGGCTTTAGTCCAGGTGGAGCCAAAATCAAAACAATTTTTATAATTAGATAAATTTTTTTTAATTGATTGATTGTTTGTTTATTTAATTTTTTTTTTCAAATTGCCATGCTTAGATTTAAGGAATACTTAGATTTAAGGACTAAATTACTTGAAACTTGAAAACATAGTATTGGGAGGAGGTGAGATGATAGTATGTTGGGGAAACCAACTCTAATAAGATCAAGTCTACTTGGTCTCTTTAGACTGGTGAAACCAGCCGAAGCTACCGATCCAAGACCCATGCTAGTTAGACCAGAAAATGACTTAATTTAATTTGAAAATGAAATTTCATTAAAAGGCTTTGTCAAGGAAAGGGTGGATGATCCCATAAGGCTACGGCCAAAGAAGGCCTAGTGCCTCGCCAAGACCTGGAAGCCAATTTCTGAAATTCAAATTCAAATTATCTTTTGTCAAATTCGAATCTAACTCAAAGTTCAAATAATTATAGATTCTAATCTGTTTTCAAACCTATCTCTTTTTCGAAAAACTCTTAATCTATTTTTCAAAATTTCTAAACTTATTTGTTTAAAAATCTGTTTTCAAAAATAAAGAACTTTTTCGAAAATAAATTAAAATTCCTTTTCAAAACTAATTTCTACTCTCAAACCTGTCTCACAAAAACCTTAAGGTTAACGTGTTTGAAAACCCTAGACTGGGGTGAGACAGACTAGGAAGTGAAACTCAATTTAAGCTATCCCTAACTAAAATTGGATCCAAATCATCAAAAATTCTTTATGTGTAGGAACATAAAGATTTGGACCAATGGATGTTAGATAGCGGGTGCTCCAGACATATGACTGGGGACAAATTGAAGTTCACCAAACTCAAGTTCAAAAACCTGGGCTCAGTGGCATTTGGTAACAATGCTACACTCAAGGTAATTGGGTCAGGTAATATTGAACTTAAATCCAATTTCATTATTAAGAAAGTTCTATTGGTGGAAAACTTCAATTTTAACTTACTTAGCATAAGTCAGTTATGTGACTCTGGTTATTTAGTTACTTTCAACAATTCTAATTGCCTGATTAGAAATGCACAAGACTCAGAAATCATGCTTAAGGGCACTAGGAAAAACAATGTATACACTATAAATCTTCCCCTTATACCCAAATGTATGTTAACACAGTTAGAACAATCAAAACTCTGGCATAGGAGATTAGGTCATACCAATCTAAGAACTATCTCAAAAATTACCCAACTTGGCTTAGTCAAAGGTGTCCCCAAAATTAAGAATAATGAAAACCTAATATGTGAATCCTGTAATCAAGGCAAACAAACCAAGTCTAGTCACAAATTGATCCAATCTGATCAAACCCAAACCACACTTGAGCTCCTATACCTTGACCTATTTGATTCACATGGAGCCAAGTCACTAAGTGGAAACCAATACTGCTTAGTGATAATTGATGACTACTCTAGGTTCACCTGGGTCAGGTTTCTCAAGACCAAAGATGAAACCCTGAACCTATTTAACAACTTTTGTAAATTGATTGAAAATCAAAATGATACCAAAATCAAAAGACTTAGGTCTGACCACGGGGGAGAATTCGAGAATCAAAGATTCGAAGAATTCTGCAAAGTAAATGGATATAAACACGAATTTTCGTGTCCTAGAACCCCCCCAACAAAATGGCATAGTAGAAAGGAAGAATAGAACCCTACAGGAAGCTGCTAGGGCTATGCTCAATGAATTTGACCTACCTAACCACTGTTGGGCAGAAGCAATTAGCACAGCTTGCTATATCCAAAATAGGATTCTGCTTAATAAAAGGTTAAATAAAACACCCTATGAACTTTACTACCATAGACTTCCAAACCTACACTATCTTAGAGTCTTTGGATGCAAAGTCCATATTCTTAATACCAAAGACTATCTTGGAAATTTTCAATCCAAGTCAAACCCAGGTATCTTTTTAGGGTACTCTACAACAAGTAGAGCTTATAGAGTCTACAACAAAATAACTAAGAAAATTGAAGAAACAACCAACTTAATATTTGATGAAGAAACTAACCCAAAATCTGATAATTCTGACTTAGCTTCATCAAATACTGATCAAGAAGATAACTCTGAAACCCTAACTAAACCCTTTAATGACTTAACAATTGAACCAACCAATGAACCCAGAATTGAACCTATTGGACCCACTGGACCTGAAGCTGAGCCAAGTACTAGAAAAACCAAGAAACCCAGACTCAGTCACCCAACTGACCAAATTGTAGGTGATCCAACCTTAGGAGTCACAACTAGAGCTTCCTATAGAAATCTTAGTCAAATAGCCATGATTTCAAAGATTGAACCTAAGACTATTGAGGAAGCCCTACCTGATCCTGACTGGATCTTAGCCATGCAGGAAGAGTTAGCCCAATTTGAGAGAAACCAAGTCTGGGAGTTAGTATCTAAACCTAAGGGCAAATCTGTAATTGACACTAAGTGGGTATTTAGGAATAAGTTAAACGATCAAGGTGAAATAGTCCGAAATAAAGCCCGCTTAGTAGCTAAGGGATTCAGCCAAGTAGAAGGGTTGGATTATGATGAAACCTACGCCCCTGTAGCTAGACTTGAGTCTATTAGGATGTTACTAGCCTTTGCATCTCATAAAGGATTTAAATTATACCAAATGGATGTAAAGTCGGCCTTCTTAAATGGGCTTATTAAGGAAGAAGTTTATGTAGGACAACCCCCAGGATTTGAGGATATAGAAAAACCTGATCATGTCTATAAACTTAGTAAAGCCCTGTATGGACTAAAACAAACACCCAGGGCCTGGTATAAAAGATTATCCAATTACCTGATCTCTAAAGAATTCAAACAAGGTCAAATCGACCCAACCTTGTTTGTTAAAATTTTAGAAAAGGATATATTTGTTGCCCAAATTTATGTAGATGATATAATATTTGGATCAACTAATTCTAAATTTCTAAAAGAATTTTTAACAATTATGGAAAATGAATTTGAAATGAGTTTAGTTGGGGAACTCAACTTTTTCCTAGGGTTACAAATCAAACAAACTAAGGATGGAAATTATGTACATCAATCTAAATATGCTAAAGAACTAATTAAGAAATTTAAAATGGATAACTCTAAAAGTGTAAGTACCCCAATGGCCACAAATGTAAAAGTAGATAGTGACCCTGAGGGTAAACCAGTAGACCTAAAACTTTACAGAAGTATGATAGGAAGTCTACTGTACCTTACAGCCAGCAGACCTGATATACTTTTTTCAGTAGGAATGTGTGCTAGGTACCAAACCTGTGCTAAAGAAACTCACTTAGCAGCCCTAAAAAGAGTTTTAAGATACATTAAGGTCACCCTAAATGTAGGGATTTGGTACCCTAGGACTTCATCCTTTAAGTTATCAGGATACTCTGATTCTGACTATGCTGGTTGTAAATTAGATAGAAAAAGTACAAGTGGAAGCTGTCAACTTTTAGGAAACAGCTTAGTAAGTTGGTGCAGTAGAAAGCAACACTGTGTTGCTTTATCAACAACTGAAGCCGAATATGTAGCCTTAGGAGAGTGTGTAGCTCAACTCCTATGGATGATGCATACTCTTAAGGACTTTCAACTAGACTACAATCAGACCCAAGTCAATATTGACAATATTAGCTTAATTAACTTAACCAAAAACCCAATACAACATTCTAGAACCAAACACATAGAAGTAAAACATCACTTTGTAAGAGATCACGTAGCTAGGGGTGAAATAGTCCTTAAGCATGTAGACTCCAAATCCAACCTAGCTGACATATTCACTAAACCCCTACCTGAATCTGAGTTTAGCTCACTAAGAAGGCAGTTAGGGTTGTGCTTAGTAGAATAGAATCATTTGGTTTTTGCCTTAAAATGTCTTAAATTGATTTTAAAATGTTTTTGTTAAAAATGTTACTTTGACTTTAAAAAGTTTTTTCTTCAGTTCTAAAATTTTTTTTCTTAGTTTTATTTCAAAAACCTACCCCCTTCAAAACTAGGGCTTTTTCGAAAATGGACTTAGCCTAGGCTCTAACCCTAGAACTGCATGCACCTATAGACTTAGAAGCCAGCATCTCACAAGCACCTAAGGATACTTTTTGATTGATAACCTAGAAAGGGTTGAGATGCTTAGGTCTTTGCCTCAATTCAAGATGCTTTAAGTCAGTGCATCGGCAGCAATTGGGGCACTAAATGAACAGCAATCAGGTTAAGTGTCAAGTTTAGACAATCTAACTTGAACAATGCACTTAACTTGACTAACCCTAGCGAAAACTACTGTTTATAACAGTTAGTAAGTAGCTAATTGGGTTAGACAGGTCCCTAAAGATTTAACCAGACTTAGGTCCTAGCTCGATTCAGTACAGCAAATGCTTAATTTAATTATTGCAAATATCTTTTTGTGCATTTTTTTGATATATGTCAAAGGGGGAGAGTTGGAAAGGAAACAGGGAACAAAAATGTTTTTCCAAAATTTCTAACTCTGAATTATTTCTAAGCTTAATTTATTTGCTTAAAATTCTTTTTGCTCTGAACTGCTATTAATTTTTGCTTAAAATAGTCTTTGAAAAGTTTTTTCTAAAAGACTGAAATTTTGTTTTGTTTTAAGTCTGAAATTTTTTTCCTAAGCCTGAAAAGTTTTCAAAGTCTGAAAAAAGGTTTCCAAGTCTCGAATCTTTCTAAGTATGAATTTTTAAAGCCTGAATTTTTTGTGCTTAAAAACAAGTGTTTTCAAAAACTGAAAAAGTCTAAGCCAAAAAAAAAGGTTCTCCTAAACTCAAAATTTGCTAAAATATGAAAACTTCTTCAACTTAGAACATCTTTTTTGAAAAACTCAGCCAATACTTAAAAAGTTTTTCTATAATAAAATTTTCTAAGTATTTAAACTCAAACCACCTACTTTTGAAAAATCTAGGGGGAGATTTCTTCCAGGGGGAGGGAATCTAACTTAGGAATTCAATTTCAGCATTTTTCCTTAACTTTTTGAACTAGGTTGCCATATATCAAAAAGGGGGAGATTGTTGGTGCAGAATGCACCCAAGTCAAACCTGTGTTTTGATATTGGCAAAAGGGTTCAAAAGTTAAGGGTTAGTTGTTGTCTAACAAGTTTCTTGAGTGTACAGGAAAAGCCCTAGCGAAGGAATGCTAGGCACTGGCGAAGGACTGCCAAACAGGAAAAGCCCTAGCAAAGGACTGCTAGGCTCTGGCGAAGGACTGCCAGAATGGACAAGTCCTAGCGAAGGAATGCTAGGCACTGGCGAAGGGCTGCCAGAAGAAAAGACCTAGCGAAGGGCTGCTAGGCACCAAGCGAAGGGCAGCTTGGCAACTCAAGACCTGGCGAAGGACTGCCGGACAAAAGTCCAACTGGAGGAGCCGGTTGGCACCAGGTAAATTCTCCCGAGAGGAGTAGGTGAGGACGCGTTCCCCTTGAGGGAACATTAGGCGTCGGTTCGACCTAGGGCTCCATTTTGGAGACCAAAGTCAGAACCAAGACAGCTGAAGCTGTAGAAATTAAATTAAATATTTGTTTTATTGTGTTTTGGACTAACCCTGGAAGCAGGACCGAAGGAACATGTGTCTGCAGCTCAGAATGCCTCAAAGGAAAAAGGCAACTGCTGACCAGGGCGCCCGGAGTGTCCCGGGCGCCCCCAAGGTGAACACAAAACACAAAGAAAGCAAATGAACCTCGACAGTACATTTTGAGGGCGCCCCCGCTGTCCCGGGCGCCCCCATGGCGAACCAACTGAAGAGTTAAACTGCTGCCGCGTCTGCACTGCGCACCCAGGGCGCCCCCGCTGTCCCGGGCGCCCCCAGCGCATAGGGCGCCCCCAGCCTTACCGAGGAGAGCTCAGCGCTGCAGATAAGGTTTGACCGGGTCAACCAGGGCGCCCCTAGCGTCCAGGGCGCCCCAGTCAAGGCCTTATCCCGAGGATTAAAGGATAAGTCGACGACCGCGCCTCTTGTGGATCTGCTGCCACGTGGGGGGGCGCCCCCGTCGACCAGGGCGCCCCCAGGCACTATAAAAAGGGCCTCGACCCTCCTCTTCAGTACACCGCTTTCATTCAACACATCTAAACTCTCTGACGACCGCGCTCTACTCCAGGAACTTCCCGACTCAAGTCCGAAGCGCCGTCGACCTCCCGCTGCACCGAAACTTGAGTCTACCCTGGGAGTTGGTAAATACAGAAGTGTAATCTTTCTTATTGCAATTTGTATTTCTCTTCTGTACTCATTCTACGCATTATAGAATTGCCCAAAGTAAACGGTCAACGACCGTGGGCCTTGGAGTAGGAGTCGACCCAGGCTCCGAACCAAGTAAAACGACCTTCTTAGCGTTGTGTTGCTTTGTCTCTATTTCCACCGCGCACTTACTCTTTTTATTTAATCCGAACGATTTGCGACATTCACCCCCCCCCTCTATCGCATCTCTCGATCCAACAGATTGTGTTGAAAACAATAAGTTACACTCACTCATATCTGAATTTGGTTGGCAGTGGTTGGGTTCCAAAACACTTTAGCTAGTTGAGTTGCAATTGCTTGGTTGAGTTCTAATTTGCATGCTATTAATTGTGTTAATCCTATTGATTTCTGAAAACTCCCATCCCTGCCTTTATTTCATTGCATAGCATTCCATTTTGTGTTTGAAATCAGAAAACAGTTGCCAAAAAAACTTTGTAAGTGCTTTGATTTGGTTTTCCATTGGTTGAGCTTTTTAGTGCCAATTTTCTTGTTTAGTTTATTAAATCAAGGTTTCTATTTTCCATTGCAATTTCATTTTCAATTACAAACCAAAATCCATTTACATGTTTGAAACCCAAAAACGACACATAACTACAAGTTGGAATCAAGCACGACAACTAGCCCCGAGAAAAATACGACCTGTGGCCCCTATATTACATTTTCATACTTTTGATTGTAAAAAGGGTTTCCAGTTATTCATTCACATTTAAATCTGATGGTCCCATAATTCGTGACAAATTTAATCTAGTATTTCGGGGCTATCACAAGACACTGTAGGAGATTTTACCACGGAAGCGGAATATATTGCGGCTTCGGAAGCAGCAAAAGAAGCAGTCTGGATCAAGAAGTTTGTCTCAGAACTTGGTGTGGTTCCAACCATTGATGAAGCAATACCGGTTTACTGCGATAACAATGGAGCTATTGCACAAGCAAAGGAACCAAGGTCTCATCAGCGATCCAAACATGTGCTTCGCGCTATCATCTGATCAGAGAGATTATAAGTAGGAATGATATACAAATTGAGAAAATTCTCACTGAAAGGAATTTAGCGGATCCTTTAACTAAGGCCTTGCCTCAAAGCAAGTTTGAGGGTCATGTTAGAGCCTGTGGTATTGGATACCGTAGCGATTGACATTAGGCCAAGTGGGAGTTTGTTAGTGATATAAGAGAAGTGTCCTAAGGCAATCGCCTTATGATTGTAATCATTTATTCTAATAAATGAATATTCACTATTTGAGTATACATGTTTGTGTATTTGATTAAGATCTTAAACTCATTTACTGAATGTCCGCAATACAATTCACAGCATGAGAGAATTTTTGATGAATTCACATCTAGTGATTATCTCTACATGTGCAATTGTGAAGTATTGAAATTGTCCCTAGTCGATGAATTGATAGATAAGGACACTATCAATTCTGTTGAGACTAGCATGGGTTATTCTCTAATCAGCTGATTCTCACTGGCTGGTGACATTGGGATGTCCGGAGATAAACATGAATGCTAGTTAAGGGAACTAGTTCATTGGAGTGACTAGCTGTAAAACTTCATATGGTAATCTACATATAGATATGTCAATGAAAGTTCTTACTGCAGCTTAAGTGCGATGTTCCTTTGACTTGTGGTGTTCAAGTCATCTTGGTCATGGAGACTTATACTTTGACATCTTAAGCAAGCATCTCCAAGGAGGTGTGGACCCAGGATGGTTGGGTATAAGCCGAAGTGCCCGAAGATGTTTGAACAGCCTACAAAGGATTCACCACTCCTTGCGAGGAGATGTAAACCCAAGGCCTATCGTCGGATTGTTACTCGAAGCCTCTGGCCAGAGCATGACATGTTCAGAGTATGAATCTCTGAAATACATGAGAGTAATTAGAATCCGTTGGACGAGAAAGACATTACTTGGGCTAGGTGTGACGTAGTCAGCCTAGTGGGGACTGACACATATAGACCATGTCCTAAACCAAGTGGGTATAAGATGGTGAAGGGAATGAGGCACGATTCATTAAAGCTGCTGAAGGGTTTCAGAATAATTTCTGAGGTCAACCGTTGATCTTTCGATTAATTGGGGATCATGATGTACTACTAGGTGCCACTCATGATCGTTCTATAATTAATGAATTATAGACGGCCAACATAAATCGAAAGCCTATTTAGTCACATGCACTACGAGTAATCCGAGAGATTTAAAATGAGTTGAAAATTAGATTTTCCAATCAAGAGAGATAAGTCGAATCTGAATTTTTCAGAGACGCATCGGAAACATAAAATGGCTAAGTCTTTTGAAGACTTATTGAACGAATTAAATGAGTTTAATTCGTGAGATCGCGGCTTGGGTTTGGCAGGCCAAAGAGGGTCCCCACCCTCTTTGTTTGGCCGGCCACTATAAAAAGGGAGAACCAAATTGTTTGGTTCAAATTATAAAATAAACCGCGCGTGGTTTGTTTTATGAAATTATGGATAAAGAAATTTGTATAAAGAAATTTATATAAAGAAAGTTATTTTCATGGAAATTAAAATAAACCTTGGATTGGTTTATTTTATTTTATAAAATCAATAATGGATTGATTTACCATGATAATAAAATTTATATAAAGAAATTTATATAAAGAAATTTCTTTCCATAATACAAGGGGAGACATGGTTGTTTTTATTATAAATAATGTTATAATAAAAACTTCGCATAACGGAATAATTCATAGAAAAATTTATAAGATAAATTTCTTATGAAAATTTATTCCGTTAAAAGGAGATTGGCGATTAAGAGGCTTCTATATAAATGTACCAAGGCAAGGCTTGGAGATCAATCCAAGAGATCAAGGATTCTTGCCTAGCCTCTCTTCCTCTCCTTCTCTCCCTCTCCCTCTTCTAGTGCCGCCGGCCCTAGAGCCCTCCCCTTTGCCGTGAGCTTCCACCACCAAGAAGAGGCCGAAGAAGAAGAAGAAGCGGGCGCGACTCCTTCCTTCCTCCCGGAATCTTGATTCCGTTCTTCGTTTGGTGGTTAGTCTTTCCATCTCTCTCTTGGTATCTTGTCGTGCCTTTGGAGAATCTAGTAGTTCTTGTCGGCACGAAACTCGTGGCTTTGCGAAGTCATCTCGAAGAAAACTCGGCGTGGACGCGAATAGAGGCGGAGCTTCCAAGGGACGCTACGGTTGGATCTCGTCCCTTTCTACGAGTTACACGAGGTATTAAGTAAATTAGTTTACTTTCTGCAAAATTTTAAATGTATGATCATGTCTCCACAACATAAGGTTGCATGCTAGATACGTGGTTAAAATAATTTGAGAAATTATTTATGCTAAACCTTCCGCTGCACGTAATTAAATTTTAAAATTACGAACCCGTATCCATGTCAACATGCACCCGGTCCCAACACCAGGCGAAGGACAGCTTGGGATTGAAGACCTGGCGAAGGAATGCTACGCACCGGGCGAAGGACAGCTTGGTATCCAAGACCTGGCCAAGGAGCGCTAGGCAAAAGTCCAACCGGAGGAGCCGGTTGGCATCAGGTAAATTCTTCCGAGAGGAGTAGGTGAGGACGCGTTCCCCGTCGAGGGAACAGTAGGCGTCGGTTCGACCTAGGGTTCCATTTTGGAGGCCCAAAGTCAGAACCAAGACAGCTAAGGCTGTATAAACTAACATCTTACTGCTTTATGTTGTTTTGGACTAACCCTGGATGCAGGACCGAAGGAACGAGTGTCTGCAGCTCAGAGAGTCTCAAAGGAGTGAGGCAGCAGCTGACTAGGGCGCCCGGAGTGTCCCGGACGCCCCCAAGGTGAATACAAAACACATGAAGCAAAGGCAGGCTTCGACAGCTCATGGGTGGGGCGCCCCCGTGCTCCCGGGCGCCCCCCGTGCTCCCGGGTGCCCCCAGCGTCCCGGGCGCCCCCGTTAAGATTTGATCCCGAGTTTGAAGGGATCAGAGCTGACCGAGTGGAACTCGGATCGGCCGACACGTGGGGGGGTGCCCCCGACGTTTCGGGCGCCCCCAGGGTCTATAAATAGGCCCTCGACCCCAAGGCATCGAAGAACGAATTCTTCTAACACATTCACACTATTCTGCTCCTGCGCTCTGCTCAGGAAACCTCCCGACTCGAGATACAAGCGCCGACGACGTCCTCCTGCTCCAAATAGACAATCTACGCCGGACGTCGGTAACGAAGAGCCTTCTTTATAGTTTACATTACTATACTTGTAATTCAATCTTGTAAACTAGTTTTGCGAAAATATAGAATTTCCCACAGAAAACGGTCAACGACCGTGGGCCTTGGAGTAGGAGCCGACCGCGACTCCGAACCAAGTAAAAAACTTAGTGTTTGCGTGTTTGATTTAAATTTCCACTGCGTAATTTCTCTAACTTATTAATCTGAACGTTTTACGATATTCACCCCCCCTCTATCGTTTCTCTCGATCCAACAAGTGGTATCAGAGCGGGGAAGCTCAAATTTGATGCAACCACCAATTTGAGAGTTTTTCGGATTTTCAAAATTATTTTATCTTTTTTAATCTTTTCTCGTTAATCGAAGTGGTGCAACACCACTCGATCTTTATTTCAAATAAATAATATCTGTAGGTGTGACAAAATGAACCTTTTTCAATTTTGAATTCTTATTTTCTCACCATTACTCAGAATTGACAAAACGAACCATTTTTTGAAAATTTGTCATAAATTTTTTATTTATTATTTTAATATTTTTCTCGAAATTCGTGCTAAGCAAAATTTTTTCCAAATACTAAATTCTTACTTTTTCATCATTAATCAAAATTGATAAAGTCAACATTTTCAAAAATTTGTCATTAATTTTTATTTTATTTTATTATTATTTTACCTCGAAATTCGTGCAAACACTTTTATTGAGCTAGTTTTTTCTCTCTCCCGCACTACTAATCCAAGACCAAATCTTAGTATATTTCTGTTATTTTGTTTGTGTGCAAGGTTTATGTTAAATGGCCAACCAAGAGTGGAACAGTGCACGCCCACCGCTATTATCTGGCAAGAACTTCAATTTTTGGAGAAGTCAAATGGAGTCCCTTCTGAAAGTCCACATGGACCTATGGATGATCATCCAAACGGGATTCTCTTTCCCGTAGAAGATGAGTTATCAATCGAGTGGGATAAATTGGATGAACGAACTCTTAACCAAATCAAGACCGATGCAAGGGCAACTGCAATTCTACAATGTGGCCTAACCAAAGAGCAATTCGAGCTAGTAGGTCCATGCAGATGTGCTAGAGAAATCTGGGAAAAATTGATTAACCTTCATCAAGAGATCTCAGATGAAGAAGAAGATCAGGTAAGTTATCTTGCCCTGTCGGTCCAAGCACAAACAGCCGAGTCAGAGTCTGAACCCGAATCCAAAGTCGAACCAGAATCAGACGACGAATTGACTGAGACGGTAACCGATTTTGAATTCTTTTCAAAATTAGAATTAAATAATCAAATAGATATTGTAATGGTCGAGGAAGGTGTAAATTCTATTGCAGGGAAAAATCCTAAAGAACCACCAAAGAAGGGGCTTCAACTAGTATCTGAGTCCGACTCAGACACAGAATCAGAAGATGAGCCTAGATCCAAGGCGGCAAGAATCAAGGGGGAGATTCCCAATAAGGAACCAAAAGGTAAAAGTGTAAATTCAGATTTTAAAAATCATGTAATTTGTTACACATGCAGGGAGAGAGGGCACTACCAAAGTGAGTGTCCTACTCGTAAGATTCAAACAACACCACCGATGGCGACAAAGGAACCAGTTCCAAAAGCATAAAGGGACAAAAGTCGCATCCAATGTTTCAAGTGCCAGGAGTTCGGGCATTACCAAAGTGAATGCACAGATAAAAGAGCTACCAAGAATGTCGGACAAACAATCGACAAAGGTAAATTTACAGTATTTGAAAATCCGTTATTTACCTTGAATAATGTGATTGATTCATGTAAATTAATTAAGGCAAATTTCAGAAAATTGAAACAAGAAAATGAAACCCTAAAACATAAGGTCAATATGTTAGAAAATTTAATTCATAATCTTGCTGATTTCGAAAATCCAGAGTATTACTCCAATTGTGACCTTACTTAGATAATTGTTTGCTTTAATTGTGTGTTTCTTTTTATTTTTAGTTTTGTTTTTTTTTTTTGCTTAGAATTAGGACTGGTTAGTTTAAGGACTGAACCAACTTAACTGAAATTTGAACAATATAGTATTGGGTGGAGGTGAGATGATAGTACGTTAGGGAAGCCAATTCTAATAAGGTCAAGTATACTCTACTTGGTCTCTTTAGACTGGTGAAACTAGCCGAAGCTACCGATCCAAGATCTAAACTAGTTAGACGAGAATTTACCAAAAAGTAATTTTGAAGATGAAATTTCACTAAAAGGCTTTGTCTAGGAAAGGGTTGATGATCCAATAAGGCTACGGCCAAAGAAGGACTTGTGCCTCGCCAAGACCTGGAAGCCAATTTTTGAAATTCAAATTCAATTTACTCTTTGTTAAATTCGAATCTAATACAATTGTTCAGTTAATTTTAGATTCAAATATCTCTTTTCAAAATAAATTTAAATTGGGTTTAAAAAATTAATTTAACTTTTCAAAATTAATCATGGCCTTTTCAAAATAAATATTTCTATTAAAATATGCATCTCACAAAACAGTTAAGGATATCCTGTTTTGTCACTTAGAAATGGGTGAGATGCTTAGGACCTAAAAGTTTAGTCCAACCCAATCAACCGTACAAATCAAATTCAACTTAATTATTCTCAATTAATTATTATCAAATTCAACTTAATTATTTTCAATTAATTATTCTCAAACTCAACTTAATTATTTTCAATTAATTATTCTCAAATTCAACTTAATTATTCTCAATTAATTATTATCAAATTCAACTTAATTATTTTCAATTAATTATTCTCAAACTCAACTTAATTATTTTCAATCAATTATTTTCAAAATTCAACTTAACAATTTTTAAAATTCAAAGTTAAAATTCTAATTAATTTCAAAATCCTCAAAAATCATTTTAACTTTTAAACTAAGGTTTAATGTTTCAAAATTAACCATTTTTTGTTAAAATTAAATATTTGTCTCACACAACCCATAAGGTTAACATGTTTGACCATGTAGAACTGGGTGAGACATCTAGGACCTAAAAGCATGATTCACTATCCTTTTAAATAAAAAAAGTTTACAAAAGTTATTCAAACTTACCTCTAATTTTTAATTTATTGTATTGTACCCTACTCTTTCATTCCTCACATTTTTTTAATTTCATGTAAATATCACAATAAATAGAGTCTAGCGCCTATTCTGATTTAGTCATTAACTTGGTCAAAATAGTCAACCCTAGTCCACATAGTCAAACCTGGTCAACACTGATATCCCTTAAGGAACTTAGATAAAAGTCAGACTGTGTCGGATACAGGGGGAGTTCTTCTTAATCTTTTTTGAAAAATTCAGCTTTTTCAAAAACCTTATGCTCTAAAACTTATTATCATCTCAAAATATGGTTTTCAAAAGTTGACTCAAAAACCCTCGTATATTACTATCTCTTTGAAAAATTAACATCATGATTTTCGAAAACTGTGCTATCATTCCAAGTTGTGTTTTCAAAAATTTATCTCCTTGAAAGTTATCATACTCAGAAGGTTATTCAAAATTATTGTTTTGATTTTAATAAACCCTAAAGACACAGAGGAAGGTCCACTTCATGATCTACAAGGACTCTAGGATGTGTAAAATTTAGGGGGAGTTTGAGTCAAAAGAAGAATTTCTGAAATATTTTTTTTGGTAATTATTTGTTTTGAAGTTATTAGATAATTCTTATAATTTAAATCAAACCCTAAAACTCAGAGGAAGATCGCTTGTAGTCAACAAGCTTCCTAGGACTGGGTTAAGCTTAGGGGCAGATTAAATTAAAAAAATCATTGAACATTTTTTTTTAAAATTATATGTTTTCATGCACTACAAGTTTAAAATCCTTTTGAAAACTTAAATAATTTTTGTTCCAAAATACTATTATTTTATTTTTCAAAATTCTTGTGACTTTTATAATATTTACTTGGATTAAAAAATTTCTAGGACACATAGGAAAATGCCCTTGTAGTTAACAAGGTTTCCTAGGATTGTGTCAGACTGGAAAGGAAACCATGCCAAGTAAAGTATTATATTTTTTCTTAAAATATTATGTTCAAAAGTATTTATTAGTACGTATATTTGTCAAAAATGTATAACATCTTGCAAAAGTACTAATACTTTTTCAAAGCACTAATATTTACAAAGTACGAATAATTTTTTAAAGTGCAATACTAAACATGTTTCAAAAAAAAACAATTTTTATTCAATCTTTTTCAATGTAAAAATGGGTTTCAAATTTTCTTTTGCATAACATTTTGTTGTATTCTTCCAAATGTACTATCTGTTAAATGAAAATATTTTTTTAAAATCTTTTCCAAATAAATTTTCTAAGCCAATAGTATTCTAAGTACGTGAATTTTCTAAAAACTTGCCTACAAATACAAAATATTTTTTTTAATTCACAATACTTTTCAAAGTGGAATTTTCATTGGTACAATTTAAGCTACTTGCTATACTTTCAGAATTATAACAAGTATTTTTATGTTCAAAGCTCATAAACTCTGATACATACATTTCTTTCTTAAATATTCTTTCAAAACCTCCTTATTGACATATGGCCAAGGGGGAGAGAAATAGAAAAGAGAGAGAAATTTTTTTTATCTCGTTCTCACAAAAAGCTAAGTATTTCTAAGTGCTTTAAAATTGGTCTAAGAATTTTGTAAAGCACTTTAAAAATTTCTAAGTACTTCAAATTGTTTTTAAGTGCCAGGTGCTGTTAAAATTTCAAACTACTTCAAGTGCTTTCAAGTATTTCTAGTGCTTCAAATTTTTTTGAGTATGACTAAATATTTCAAATGTTTTTAAGTACATGTTTTTTTCTAAGTAAAATTTTTCTTAGTAAATTTGTCTGAGCAAAAACTTTTTGAAATTTACTTTACCTTGTTCACCCATGTTTGTTTTTGATATATGTCAAAAGGGGAGGAAGGGTCAAAGTTAAGTGTTAAGTTAAGTATTTTATAACACAATGATTCAGGGGGAGTATGAGAAAAAAAATTTCTATTCAAATTACATTGGTTTTAGACTGTTCAGAATTACTATGTTTTATTGGTCTTAACCTTCTTGCTTAAACTATTGTAATTTTTACTTAACTTTGAATCGTATTGCCATAAATCAAAAAGGGGGAGATTGTTGGTGCAGGAAGCACCATATCGAACCTTGTTTTGATATTGGTAAAGGGTTCAAAGTTAAGTATTATTGGTGATCTAACAATGTTACTCAAGTGTACAGGAAAAGTTCTAGCGAAGGGCTGCCAGGAAACAAAGTCCTAGCGAAGGGCTGCTAGGCACCTAGCGAAGGGCTGCCAGGAAACAAAGTCCTAGCGAAGGGCTGGTAGGCACCTGGCGAAGGACTGCCAGGATCCAAAGCCCTAGCGAAGGACTACTAGGCACCTGGCGAAGGAATGCCAGGATACAAAGACCTAGCGAAGGACCGCTGGGCACCTAGCGAAGTGCTGCTAGGAAACGAAGACCTAGCGAAGGACTGCTAGGCACCAGGCGAAGGACAGCTTGGTACTGAAGCCCTAGCGAAGGACTGCTAGGCACCAGGCGAAGGACAGCTTGGGATTAAAGACCTGGCGAAGGAATGCTAGGCACCGGGCGAAGGACAGCTTGGTATCCAAGACCTGGCCAAGGACCGCTAGGCAAAAGTCTAACCGGAGGAGCCGGTTGGCATAAGGTAAATTCTTCCGAGAGGAGTAGGTGAGGACGCGTTCCCCGTCGAGGGAACAGTAGGCGTCGGTTCGACCTAGGGTTCCATTTTGGAGGCCCAAAGTCAGAACCATGACAGCTAAGGCTGTATAAACTAACATCTTACTACTTTATGTTGTTTTGGACAACCCTGGATGCAGGACCGAAGGAACGAGTGTTTGCAGCTCAGAGAGCCTCAAAGGAGTGAGGCAGCAGCTGACCAGGGCGCCAGGAGTGTCTCGGGCGCCCCCAAGGTGAACACAAAACACATGAAGCAAAGGCAGGCTTCGACAGCTCATGGGCGGGGCACCCCCCATGCTCCCGGGCGCCCCCAGCGTCCCGAGCGCCCCCAATGCAAGCCAACGAAGCAGAAGCCAGCGAAGCCAAGGGATAAGAGTTGACCCGGTCAACTCGGGCGCCCCCAACATCCCGGGCGCCCCCGTCAAGATCTAATCCCGAGTTTGAATGGATCAGAGCTGATCGAGTTGAACTCGGATCGGCCGACATGTGGGGGGGGCCCCCGACATTCCGGGCGCCCCCAAGGGCTATAAATAGGCCCTTGACCCCATGGCTTCGAACAACGAATTCTTCCAACGTATTCACGCTCTTCTGCTCCCGCGCTCTGCTCAGGAAACCTCCCGACTCGAGATACAAGCGCCGACGACGTCCTCCTGCTCCAAAAAGACAATCTACACCAGACGTCGGTAACGAAGAGCCTTCTTTAAAGTTTACATTACTATACTTGTAATTCAATCTTGTAAACTAGTTTTGCGAAAATATAGAATTGCCCGCAGAAAACGGTCAACGACCGTGGGCCTTGGAGTAGGAGCCGACCGCGACTCCGAACCAAGTAAAAATCTTGGTGTTTGCGTTTTTGATTTAAATTTCCGCTGCGTAATTTCTCTAATTTATTAATCCGAACGTTTTACGATATTCACCCCCCCTCTATCGTTTCTCTCGATCCAACAGTCTCCAGTCATGTGTCTGGAGCATCCGCTATACAACATCCATTGGTCCAAATCTTTATGTTCTTACACATAAAGTATTTATTGATTTGGATCCAATTAGAATTAAGGATAGCTTAAATTGATTTTCACAACCTAATTTGTCTCACCCAATCTAGAGTTATCAATCACGTTAACCTTATGGGTTTTGTGAGATCGGTTTTAATAGAAATGAAGATTTTAATTTGAAATCATGGTTAATTTTGAAAGGTTGAATTAATTTTTTAAAAAATTTAAGTTTTAAGTTTATTTTGAAAGGCAGTTGAATCTAAGATTAATTAAAATTTATGTTAGATTCAAATCTGACAATAGTAAAGTGAATTTAATTTTCAATAATTGGCTTCTAGGTCTTGGCATGGCACAAGGCCTTCTTTGGCCGTAGCCTTATTGGATCATCAACCCTTTCCTTGACAAAGCCTTTTATTGAAAATTCATCTTCGGGTTACTTCTTGAAAGATTTTGGTCTAACTAGTTTGGGTCTTGGATCGGT
This sequence comes from Boesenbergia rotunda, assembly GCA_024364735.1. Lineage (NCBI taxonomy): Eukaryota > Viridiplantae > Streptophyta > Magnoliopsida > Zingiberales > Zingiberaceae > Boesenbergia > Boesenbergia rotunda. Next base: position 57,115 of record JAGFNQ010005416.1, on the reverse strand, counting down.
AGCTTCGGCTAGTTCCACCAAATTGGCTTCCCTAACGTACTATCATCTCATCTCTACTCAATACTATGTTGTTCAAATTTCAATTAAATCCTTTTAGTCCTTAGTCTAACTAGTACTAGGTCTAAACATAATAATTTCCAGAAAGAAATAAACAAGCAAGCATGCAATAAAATTAAAGAATTAAGGAAAAAAAATTTATCTAATTATGTAAACTGTTTTTAAATTGGCTCCCCCTAGACTAAAGCCACGATAATGATTAGGCAAGATGTGAATCTTGTCCTTGGGGATCCAATACTGGTTGGTCCAGCTTGGTTGTTCAAGCAAAGCTTAGGTACCCATGCTTGAGCTTTGGCTCTAGGTTGGTTCAATACAACATAATACGACCGTTGTCTCGACTTGATTCGATACCCTAACCCAGATCGATTAAGAACGAACTTCTATTTTCTAAGGATCATGTGAAAACCCTTGGAACCCGAAGTAAATCGTTCTATAGCCACTCTAAGCTCCTTGACTTGAGTTTTCAAGGAGGAGTTCTCTTTCTCAAGGTTTTCAACTTGAGTAGAGGTTCCTTCTTGAACCTTCTCGGTCAAGGATCTAGAGTCAACTTCCTCTTTTAGGAGTTTCACTTCCTGTCGGAGGGATTCGACCCAGATTTTGGCTTTCACCAAGTTACGAGATAAGTAAGCTATTAATTTCGATAATTCAATTTCGGAATAACCTCTTACCATTATTTGGCCGTTTTCCAATATTGTGAGCCTTCCGTCGTCTGGCTCCGATTCCGATCCGGTGTCGATGTCTTCCGAAGTGGTTAAGGTGAGAAGATTTGACTGTGGGGCCTCTTCTTCTTCTTCGGAGGAAGATTCATCCCATGTGGCTTGAAGAGCCATCTTCCTTCTAGTCTTCTTGGCTTCCTTTAGATTGCGGCACTCCAATTTGTAATGACCCTTCTTGTTGCATTCATAGCAAGTGACATTCGGTTTGGTTTTTGTAGTTGAAGGTTCAGCTGGATCTTCCTTTCGTCGACTTGCTTTCCTTCTGTTGGTTTGATGCTTCAGCTCCTTGTAATAGTCCCGAGCTAGCCGCAGCAACTTGGATCGATCCCCTTCACTATATTCTGAGTCTGAGTCTGAGTCTGAGTCAGACTCGGGTGCAGGTTGAGGCTTTTTCATGGCGACTCTTCCTTGAGGTTTACTTGCAAGAAAAGCAATACTTTTCTCGGCCAAAGTGCAGTTAGTCTGTTCGTGTAATTCTAATTCTGAAAAAAGTTCATCTAATTTGATATTTGAAAGATCCCTAGAAACCTTGTAAGCATCTACCATAGATGCCCACAGAGTATTCCTTGGAATGCATTTAAGGTATACCTGATTAGGTCATAGTTCTCTACCTTGCGACCGATTGTGTGCAGGCCATTCATCAGCTTCTGGATTCTGGCGTGGAGCTGTGCTGCTGATTCACCCTCATTCATCTTTATTGTGTAGAGTTTGTTCAGTAACAGATCCCTTTTGCTGATTCTGGTGTCGGAGGTACCTTCTTGCAGCTCAATCAGTTTGCTCCAATGTTCTTTGGCACTGTTGAAGGGACCCACCCGGTTCAACTCTTCCTTAGTCAATCTGCACTGTAAAGTCTAGGTTGCCTTTGCATCAGCCTCGATCTTTTTCTTCAGCGAGGTGCCCCATTCAGAGTAGTGATGTGCCACTCCTTCTGCGTTCTTGGGGATTTCGAGGCCAGATTGGATTATTATCCACATATCCACCTGAGTTTTCAGGTGGACTTCCATCCGGCTTTTCCAGCAGGAGAAATCTTCTCCACTGAAGAGCGGTGGTCTGGCTGTGCTGAAACCCTCTTGCATGGCCATAATAATTTCTGAAATAAACAAAAGACAGAGAAAACTTGTTCCAAGACTTGGTCTTTGATTAGTTGTGTGGAAAAAAATTAATAGAAATGAAAAACGATCGAGTGGTGTTGCACCAACCTCGATTAACGAGAAAAAATTTGAAAAAGAAATTAAAAAATATTTCATAAAATCTGAAAAACACTCTCAAATTGGTGGTTGCACCAAATTTGAGCTACCCGCTGTGATACCACTTGTTGGATCGGAGAAAACGATAGAGAGGGGGGGTGAATATCGTTATCAAATATTTCGGAAACTTAAAGAAAATATGCAGCGGAAAATAAGAACCAAATCGCGAACACAGGTAGTTTTACTTGGTTCGGAGTCGCGGTCGGCTCCTACTCTAAGGTCCACAGTCCTTGACCGTTTACTTTGGGCAATTCTATATTCGGGAATGTTTTTACAAATTGAGAATACAAATATAGAATTGGAAATTGAAATTGACAACACTTTCGTAATTAAGGTTTACCGACGCCCGAGGCGGATCGAATTTCGGAGCAGAGGGTCGTCGTCGGCTCTGGAATTTCGAAGTCGAAGTTTGCCGGAGCGCAGCGCTTGAGCGAAAGTTTCTGGAGCGTTGAGAACAATTGATGTCGAAGCCTTGGGGGTGAACCCCCTTTTATAGCACCCATACGGGCTCCTGTGACGATGGGGGCGCCTAACACATGGCCTTCCCTCCGCGAACCCTTATCCGCAGGCTCGGTCAGCGCTTATCCATCTACACTTGGGCGCCTGAGCTGATGGGGGCGCCCTTGACCTCACGGGTGCTCGATCTGAGTAGGTCCAGAGGCTTCGTGGCTGTTTGCTTCGCTTGCTTCTGTTTTGCCTTTGCACTTGGGCGCCCGTATCCATCCGGGCGCCCGTATGCAGTGGGGCACCCAACCCCAGTAAGGTACCTCACTCCATTAAGGCGCCTAGCTGCAGAAAACCAGTCCTTCGATCCCTGCAACCAAGGTTAGTTCCAAAACAATGAAGCAAAACATATTAGCCTTTATTTACAGCCTAAGCTGTCTTGGTTCTGACTTTGGGTCTCCCAAATGGAACCCTAGGTTGAACCGACGCCTACTGTTCCCTCGACGGGGAACACGTGCTCACCTACTCCTCTCAAGAGAGTTTACCTTTTGCCAACCGGCTCTTCCGGTTGGACTTTTGCCCAATCCACTTGACCAGGTCTTCATGCCCAACTTCTGGTCAGGTCTTCTTGCCCAACTTCTGGTCAGGTCTTCGGTGCCCAGCCCGCTGCCAGGACATCTTGCCTAGTCCTCGACCAGGACTTCTTTTCCCATCTTTCGGTCAGGTCTTCTTGCCCAGTCCTCGACCAGGACTTCTTTGCCCAACCTTTTGCCAGGACTTCTTGCCTAGTGTACCTAGGACTTTTTCTGCACACTTGGTAAACTTGTTAGAACACAATAACACCTTAACTTCTGAACCCTTTGTCATTATCAAAACTCAGGTTTGACTTAGGTGTGCCTGCACCAACAAGATCAATCATCTACCCGCCAAAATTCGAGGGGGAGTTCGCAAGTTGGAAGCGCAAGATGCAGGTTTTCATTAAAACTGATTTCAATTTAATTTTAATAATAAAGAATGATTTTGTAGCTCCCAAGGACGCCGACAACAAACCCAAAGACAAAAGCCAGTGGACTAAGAAAAAACATGCTGACTTTGTGGCGAATGAAAAAGTAAAATACCATCTGCTGGTCGTACTACCTGCACAAGAAATCAATCGAATCGAGAACTATTGATCGGCAAAAGAACTTTGGGAAAAGTTCTTTGAACTCCATGAAGGTACCTCCGAAGCCAAATTAGCAAAAAGAGATCTGTTTCGGAATCAGCTCAGCAACTTTCGACTGGAAGAAGAGGAGTCAGTAGCATAACTTCACAATAAGCTTAAGGAGCTGATGACGGAACTCAGCAATCTCAGAGAATCGGTAAATAATCGGGATGTACAAAGGTATGCATTGAACGTCCTCCCGAGGACCCCGAACTAGATTTCGATAATTGACGCCTACTACATCTCTAAGGATCTTAAGGTAAGTACCTTAGAGGAACTTTTTTCCACTTTAGAACTTCATGAATCTATATATGCAGGAAAATGGAAAACATCGCCCTAAGCACGAGAAGGATCCAACATCAAGAGAATTCTTCAGAAAATGATGAAAATGCAGCATATATGGTAAGAATGTTGTCTAAATATTTTAAAACTATAAAATTTAATAAGGTGTAGGGTAAGAAGCAAAGGAAAATCCACTGATACAACTGCAATGAAGAAGGACACGTGAAGTAAAACTTCCCAAACGGAAGAATATAGGAAAAGGGGTACCAAAGACAAAAGAACACAACCTAAAGACAACATGGGACGAGTTTTCATTGGAAGAATCAGATCTCGAGAAACACACTGGACTTGCTCTGATGGCTCCATACCAAGAAGATGAAAGCATCGATGAAGGGGGAACCACGTCAGAGGATAGCAACGACAAAGGGGGAGCTTTGGACATCAAAAGTGATATGGTAAGTGAGGTATGTTTTCTACCTTTTGATCAACTTTACTCAGGAATAAAAGTCATGTTGAAATCTATTTGTAAAATAAAAAATAAAAATATGCAACTAAAAAAACAATTATCATCTTCTTGCTCACTAGAAATGTATGATAAAATAAGATTTGAAAATGAAAATTCAAATTGAAACTTTGAAAAACAACCATTCATGTTCAAGATGTTGACAAAATTTAAAAATTAAATATTATGGAAAACTCAACTGGTATTTTAGATTTCACAAGGGCCAAATTATAAAAGTTCCCAAATCATATATTCTATCTAAGATTTTGATAAATCCTATTGGAAAAAAATTTATATTGGGTTCCTAAATGTATCTTACACTGTTGATTTTCTATTGATTAAATTAATTTAAGTAATTAATGCTTTATCCTGATAAAATTTTTTTGATAACTGTTTGTAGGAAAATTAGTTAAGGTTTTTGTTGATAAAAGATAACAATGTTCTATCTACAAAAATTATTCAATTTTTTTTTTTCAAATCATGGTTATAAATGTTAAAAATACTTTAAAATTAATTTCATCAAATTTGAATTTTCTGGGTCTCTTGATTATCTTCTAAAAACCTTGAGAATTTTTTTTCGAAATAAAATTTAAAATTATTTTTCTAAAGATAATTCTATGAAAATTCCTACTTATAAATTCTGGAAACTATTTACTGTGTTAAAAATATTTTCCCTTAACATTTTATATTTTTGATGTGATCAAAGGAGGAGAAATTGTATTAAGTTAAGAAGTAGACTTTAATTTCAATTTTTTTTAGTGCTTACACTGTTATATATTTATTCATGTTTTTTATACCATAACTTAACTTAGGTTGATGCACATAAAAAAGGGGGAGATTGTAAGTACCCTAGGTTGGTTTTGATGAGGTCAATTGATTTAAGTTAGGTCTTGGTGTTTTTAATCCTTGTGTCTAAGTGTATAGAAACTTAGGAGCACAGAAAATCGAGCGGAAGACGCAGCGATCAAGATGGATGGCATGGAAAGGGAGTCGATGGGCTTGGAGCATCCAAGGGACATGGAGCACTGCGGAAGAGTACGTCGGTGGAGCGAGAAGGACATGCGCGGTATCCAAGAGACGAGAAGCCGAGAGGAAGGATGCTCGAGGGGCGAAAGGCCGGAGTCGAGTTCGAGTGAGCCTAACTCCGGTTAGCCAGAAATCACCCAAGAAGACAATGGAAGTCATGCTAAAGAGTGGTCAGTGGCTACTGACCAAACCCTCTCTCAGGCGCCCATAAGCATATGGGCGCCTGGGCTCTCGGGCGCCCGAGCACTCGGGCGCCCCTGTGCCAACAGGCGTCCGAGAGGCAATTCTTAGTGATTTGCAAACGTTGCTCTTTGGATAATCATCATGTAATACCCTATAATTCTCTTATATTATTAGGGATTTTTAGGAAATTTTCTAGTATTTTTCGGAATAAAAATGGAAAAAAAAAATAAAAGGGGATTGGGTGGGGATTGAACCCGCGACCACAGGGAGGAAGGGAAGCCAACGAACCAGCTGGGCTAGGGTATCAAGCACAGAAAAGAAAGGAGAGAAATAATGTTATGAAGTAGTTAGGCTTTTGCATGAAGAGGTATTTAACCCCCACTTAAGTCGCGTGAAACCCTAGGAGGAGTTGTGGCCGCGCGATTTGGAGGGCGAAGAGGGTGCGAGAGGAGGCGAATTCAAGGAGCTCTTCATTTCTTCTTCGTTTCCCTTGAGTAGAGAAGACCTAGGATTGTTTCCTAGGGCTAAAGGTGGAAGCTTTGCACAAGGAGGAGGGGAAAGGATTTCGTTAGGGAGTTTTCTCCCCGTTTTTGTGAGTTTTCTTCAAGAACGAAGTAAGTAAATCGCTCACCTGCAATAGGAGTAGTTTCGTTTCGAAATTCTCATTGTAGAACCCTAGTTTTCGAAAAGTAGAAGCATGGTGAAGAGAATTTTGCTATTCTATGTTTTAGCTATTAAAGTTGCATGTTTTATCATGTTAGAAATTCAATTTGTTTGTATTGAATGTATGTAGGCCAAGCATGATGAGTTTTCATACTTATGAAAAGACCTAAAAGTGAATTTGAGTTAAGGAGCACACAAGGTGCTCGATGGAAAGTTAAAGTGAGAAAAGTAAAGGTTTTTAGCATGCAAATATATGCAAAAACAAGTAAAGTGATAAGTTTAAGTATGGTAAGTAAGAAAAGTATTTTACTTTGAGAAAGAGACATGTACCGGGCAAATGTAAGGCCCATCGAAAGTTAGAAAGTAAAGTTCTAATAGGGTGCGGTGGCTAGCTACCTCGCAACCTATTAGAAAAGCGCGCAGTTGGTACACTGATACCATGGTACAATGTCAAGGCCTAAAGAGAAAGTTGATTATTATTTTCAAGTATATAAGTATGATCAAGTAGTTCCTTTTTGGAGAAAGTGTTTAATTATTATATGTGTACCTTGTTACAATGCAAGCATGATAAAGTAGTTCAAGTAGTAAGCATGGTTAGTTGTGTACATTGATACATTAACAAGCATGATAAAGTGATTCAAGTTGTAAGCATGTTTAGTTGTAAGTTTTGAAGTAAGTAAAGTTTTAAATCATTCCTTGAAATGAGCATGTTTAGTATTGACATCATGATTTTGTGAGTAGGGATTTACTTACTAAGCATTGTGCTTATTAGTTGCATTTTCCTTCTATTGCAGATAAAGGAAAAGAGAAAGCGTAAGTTGGGAGGCGACAGGACTTGCATTGATGTTCAGTGGAGGTGGAACCGGGGAAAAAGATCCGTTGGATTGAGTATGAGTAGAGTTTCGGTATTTAGAAACATTTAGTTTTATGTTTTGAATGGTAAAGAGTGAACCAATGTGTTTAATTTCCGCATAGAGTAGGAAGTTGATACAACTTGAAGATGTTTACTTATGATTTTCCATATGTTTGGTTAGTTTGGTTAAGTTCCGTAAAAGTCCTAACTGCAAGTTGAAGAAGTTGTTTTGATTGGCTAAAATGGTTAGAAAACTAGTATGGAGTATAGAAATGGTGCTATGTCTGTGTATGGCTTGAAACTATATGTTCTGTGAGTTTTTGAATTAAGTTTTATCCGCTGCATTTTCTTTTCTTCAGTAGCAGAGGAGGACACGGGCACGGGCGTGCTCTTCAGCACGCCCCGGGCGTGTCGTTCACTGGCAGACCTCTGCGGTGACAGACGCGGGCGTGCCCATCCGCCCCACGGGCGTGTCAGCCAGCACAGCCGGGGCCACGGGCGTGTCAGTCAACACGCCTTGGGCGTGTCCTTCCCTGTCCAGAGATAGTATGATTTGCCAAGTAGTAGACAAGGTAACGGTTCGTCTAAGGTAGGAAAAAAAAAAGTAATTCCGCATTTCGCCATGCCTCAAAGTAGCGGAGGAGTAATGGAGTAACGGTCCGTAATAAGACAAGGAGAAGGTGTAACCTAAGGCTAAGGGTAAGGTAAAGTTGAGGTTAAGTCAAGCGACGACCCGGCTTAAGTAGAGGGTAGAGAAGAAGTCGGGCCGTCACAGAGTGGTATCAGAGCAGGTCTCCACCCTTCCGCCACACTGACATCAAGCATCAACCCTGCCGCCTACCAAGTAAGAAATTTAATGTTGTTTTGTTTTGTTAATATGCTTTCTTTATTGACTGCTAGTATTAGTAAGTGCATGATAGTAGAAAAGCCGGATGGTATTACTATGATATGCTAATGTATGCATAGAGATAGTGAAGCAAGTTAGTAAAAGAAAATATGCGTTTATTTCTTATTTATTCTCTATACACCATAGAGAAAGAGAATGGCGAGAGGACGTCCCAGAACTGTCCGAAATGAGGAGCGGACTCCTAGAGAGCAGGAGTCAACTGAGTCAGTACCACCCACAGATCTGCAAGGAGTGGTGGCCCAGCTTCAGAGGCAACTTGCTGAGCAGCAGCAAGTCATTGCTGCCTTGATGACTAATCAGCAAGCCGCCCCTGTTGCCACGCCAGTGGCGCCAGTGGCACCAGTGGCACAAGTAGTGGCACCAGCGGTGACAGAGACTCCCCCAGTACCTCAGACAAGAGAAGTGAGACAGGAAGCATATTTGGTCCAGTGGCAGAGACTGAAGCCCGAAAATTTTTCTGGCACAAGTGAACCATGGGATGCTCAGGCATGGTTCAAGACGGTGGAAAGTATAATGGAGTTACTGGACTGGCCCGAGGTAGAGAAGATAAAATGCACATCCTTCTGCCTTACTGGAGATGCTAGGATGTGGTGGGAAAGAGTGAAAGCTAAGAGGAATGTGAATCAGATGACCTGGGCCGACTTTGAAGCAGAATTTCTGGAAGAATACTTTCACATGAAGGTGACCAACAAGCACTATGATGAATTCACTGAGTTCCGCCAAGGAGATCTGACTGTAGATGAGGCAGTGAAGAAATTCAATCGACTAGCTCGCTTATGCCCAGAGCTAGTTAGCACTGAAAAGGAAAGGGTTAGGTTGATGCTCAAGATGCTGAGACCTCAGATAGCATTGAATGTGGCTGGCAGTGGTAACAGACCACAGACTTCAGAAGAATTAGTAAGTAGCGCTTTGATTACTGAGCACTACTTAAATAGTATAAAGGCCACACGGGTGCAACAACAACAAGCATCAACCCAGAAGTCCCAGAGGAGTGCTCAGAACCAACAGAACTGGAAAGAAAATTTAGGCAAGAGGAAGCAGGGAGACCAGAAGACCTCTGAGGGCAACAAAGGGGGCACATCAAACAAGCAACTCAAGTATCCTCCTTGCCCAAAGTGTGGGAAGACACATCCTGGAGCGTGTCGTCAGGGCATGAGTGGATGCCATATATGCGGAGCAGAGGGGCACATGATGAAGGCTTGCCCTAACAAGTCAAGTGTTGGAGCTTGCTATATATGTGGAGTAGTAGGGCATCTGGCCAAGGCTTGTCCTAAAGCAAAGCCGCCTCCACCCCAGTTTCTTCAGTACGGAGGTGGACCTGCTCAGCTGCACCAGATGCAGCCAATCATGGAGGGATCTTATTACAGTCAGATGAGGATGGAAGCCCCACCAGCCACAACCAACGCCAGGATTTTCTCCATCACCAAGGAAGATGTGGCAAATGCTCCTACCGTGGTCACAGGTCGAATACCCATCTCATCTCAGTATGCTATTGTGTTATTCGATACTGGGGCAACCCATTCTTTTGTATCCATACTTTTCTCTAAAAAGCTAGGGATCCCACCAGAAAGTTTGGGTCAAAAGTTTTTAACAACCTTACCGTCAGGGGAAGTAATGACCTCTACTCAGAGGTTAAGGGCAGTACCAATCAGGATTTCCAACCGGGAGCTCTATGGTGACTTGGTAGTCCTTGAGATGAAGGATTACGATGTCATTTTAGGGATGGATTTCTTGAGCAAGTACAGTGCTGCTATAGACTGCCGCAAGAGAAAGGTCAAGTTTACACCAGAAGCAGAACCTCCATTTGAATTTATTGGAGACCCGAAGAGAAAGACAAAAAGGTTCTTATCTACCTTACAAGCTCAGAGGATGTTAAAAAGGGATGTTCTGGTTTTCTAGCTCATATAGTGGATGCAAGTCAAAGAGAAGAATTAAAGAAAGAAGATGTGAGAGTAGTCTGTGACTATCCTGAGGTGTTTCCTGAAAGTTACCAGGACTCCCTCCCAATCGGGAAATTGAGTTTGAAATTGAGTTGGCCCCAGGAACCAACCCAATTTCGAAGGCACCTTATCGCATGGCGCCAGCAGAACTGAAAGAATTGCAAGAACAGTTGCAAGAGCTGCTTGACAAGGGTTTTATCCGCCCTAGTCATTCACCTTGGGGAGCTCCTGTATTGTTTGTCAAGAAGAAGGATGGATCTATGCGAATGTGCATAGATTACCGAGCTTTGAATAAGGTGACCATCAAGAACAGATATCCTTTGCCGAGGATAGATGATTTATTTGACCAGCTGAAGGGAGCCATAGTATTCTCCAAGATAGACCTGCGATCAGGTTACCATCAGCTTAGAGTGAAGGAGAGTGATGTGCCAAGGACTGCTTTCAGTACAAGATATGGGCACTACGAGTTTGTAGTCATGCCCTTTGGAGTGACAAACGCCCCTGCGACATTTATGGATCTAATGAATAGAGTGTTCAAGGACTTTCTTGACAAGTTCGTCATTGTCTTCATTGATGATGTCCTAGTGTATTCAAAGACTCAGGAAGAACATGAAGAACACCTGAAGATAGTATTGGAGACCTTGCAGCAGAAGGAGTTGTACGCCAAATTCTCAAAGTGTGAGTTTTGGCTCGACCAGGTAGCCTTTCTAGGCCACATTATTTCCAAAGAAGGAATAATGGTAGACCCAGCCAAGATTGAAGCAGTTAGTAATTGGAGTCCACCGAATAATGCCAGTGAGATTAGGAGTTTTCTGGGATTAGCAGGATACTACCGAAGGTTTGTGGAAGGCTTTTCAAAGATAGCTTCTCCACTTACAGCCCTTACCAGAAAGAATAAGAAGTATGAGTGGACTGAGGACTGTGAGCAGAGTTTCCTTGAGTTGAAGAAGAGACTGACCAGCGCTCCTATCCTTACAGTACCCGAAGGTGATAAGAGCTTTGATATATACAGTGATGCATCAAAGCTAGGACTTGGAGCAGTCCTTATGCAAGAAGGCAAAGTCATAGCTTATGCTTCCAGGCAACTCAAGACTATGAAAAGAATTACCCCACTCATGATCTGGAGTTGGCAGCTGTAGTCTTTGCTCTAAAGATATGGAGGCATTACTTGTATGGAGTGCAGTGTAAGATTTATACAGATCACCAGAGTCTGAAATATTTCTTCACTCAGAAAGACCTCAATATGAGACAGCGAAGGTGGCTCGAGTTAGTGAAGGACTATGACTGTGAGATTCTTTACCACCCTGGTAAGGCAAATAGAGTAGCAGATGCACTGAGTAGAAAGACTTGTGCCACTTTGATGTCCTTATCATCATTGGCACCACCATTACAGAAGGAGATAGTAGATTATGGAGTGGAGATTATTGATGGGCAGCTAGCCTATTGACACTAGAGTCAACTTTGCTTGAAGAGATACAGAAAGAGCAAGCTGAGGATTCTGATATCCAAAGGATCAAGCAGGAGATGCAAGAAGGAGAGAGTAAAGAGTTTAGAGTATCTGACAGTGGGATACTCTACTATGGTGACCGTTTGTGTGTCCCAATCATGAAGAGCTGAGAAAGAAGATTCTTGAAGAAGCCCATGGAACTCCCTACTCAATGCATCCTGGTTCCACTAAGATGTACCAGGATTTGAAAAGAAGATTTTGGTGGTCAGGAATGAAGAGAGACATAGCTAAGTATGTCAGCACCTGCCTGACATGTCAGAGAGTTAAAGCAGAACACCAGAGACCAGGAGGTGTTCTACAACCCATTCAGATTCCAGAGTGGAAGTGGGAAGACATAGCCATGGATTTCATAGTTGGTCTACCAAAGACAACAAATGGCTATGATGCTATTTGGGTGATAGTAGACAGATTGACCAAGTCCGCCCACTTTTTGGCGATCAGAGTATCTTACTCAATTGAGAAGTTAGCTCAGATATACGTACAGGAAGTGATCCGACTACATGGAGTTCCGAAGACCATTATCTCAGATAGGGATGGTCGTTTCACTTCACGCTTTTGGGAGTGTGTACAGACAGCGCTAGGCACCAAACTGAAGTTTAGCACGGCTTTCCATCCCCAGACTGATGGACAGACAGAGAGAGTGAATCAGATTCTAGAGGATATGCTCAGAGCTTGTGCATTAGATTTCAAGGGCAGTTGGTGCAAGTATTTAAGTTTAGCAGAGTTTGCCTACAATAACAGTTACCAAGCTACTATTGGGATGGCACCCTATGAAGCTCTTTATGGGAGGAAGTGTAGATCTCCCCTCTGTTGGTATGAGAGTAGTGAGAAGAAAGAAATGGGATCTCAGACTGATCTTATAGAGGATACCACAGAAGCAATCAGGAGCATCCGCCAGAGGATAGAGACTGCTCAGAGTAGGCAGAAGAGTTATGCAGATGTACGTCGTAGGCCGTTAGAGTTTGAAGTTGGGGATACAGTTTTCCTCAAAGTAGCACCTATGAAGGGAGTGATGAGATTTGGTAAGAAAGGCAAGCTAAGTCCTCGATACGTAGGACCTTACCCAGTGATAAAGAGAGTTGGTAAAGTAGCTTATGAGTTGGAGCTACCTTCAGAAATGTCAGCAATACATAACGTATTTCATGTTTCAATGTTAAAGAAGCACCTCCCAGATGCCAACCAAGTGATTGAGCCACAGATGGTACAAGTTCAGGAAGATCTCAGTTATGAAAGTCGACCTATTCAGATAATAGATCGAGCAGTTAAGAAGCTGAGGAACAAAGAGGTACCGCTAGTGAAAGTGTTATGGCTGAATCAGAAGTATGAAGAGGCAACTTGGGAATCGGAGGATAGCATGAGGCAAAAGTATCCGGAGCTGTTCTAAGTTCGAGGACGAACTTTTTACAAGGTGAGGGGGATTGTAATACCCTATAATTTTCTTATATTATTAGGGATTTTTAGGAAATTTTCTAGTATTTTTCGGAATAAAAATGGAAAAAAAAAATAAAAGGGGTTGGGTGGGGATTGAACCCGCGACCACAGGGAGGAAGGGAAGCCAACGAACCAGCTGGGCTAGGGTATCAAGCACAGAAAAGAAAGGAGAGAAATAATGTTATGAAGTAGTTAGGCTTTTGCATGAAGAGGTATTTAACCCCCACTTAAGTCGCGTGAAACCCTAGGAGGAGTTGTGGCCGCGCGATTTGGAGGGCGAAGAGGGTGCGAGAGGAGGCGAATTCAAGGAGCTCTTCATTTCTTCTTCGTTTCCCTTGAGTAGAGAAGACCTAGGATTGTTTCCTAGGGCTAAAGGTGGAAGCTTTGCACAAGGAGGAGGGGAAAGGATTTCGTTAGGGAGTTTTCTCCCCGTTTTTGTGAGTTTTCTTCAAGAACGAAGTAAGTAAATCGCTCACCTGCAATAGGAGTAGTTTCGTTTCGAAATTCTCATTGTAGAACCCTAGTTTTCGAAAAGTAGAAGCATGGTGAAGAGAATTTTGCTATTCTATGTTTTAGCTATTAAAGTTGCATGTTTTATCATGTTAGAAATTCAATTTGTTTGTATTGAATGTATGTAGGCCAAGCATGATGAGTTTTCATACTTATGAAAAGACCTAAAAGTGAATTTGAGTTAAGGAGCACACAAGGTGCTCGATGGAAAGTTAAAGTGAGAAAAGTAAAGGTTTTTAGCATGCAAATATATGCAAAAACAAGTAAAGTGATAAGTTTAAGTATGGTAAGTAAGAAAAGTATTTTACTTTGAGAAAGAGACATGTACCGGGCAAATGTAAGGCCCATCGAAAGTTAGAAAGTAAAGTTCTAATAGGGTGCGGTGGCTAGCTACCTCGCAACCTATTAGAAAAGCGCGCAGTTGGTACACTGATACCATGGTACAATGTCAAGGCCTAAAGAGAAAGTTGATTATTATTTTCAAGTATATAAGTATGATCAAGTAGTTCCTTTTTGGAGAAAGTGTTTAATTATTATATGTGTACCTTGTTACAATGCAAGCATGATAAAGTAGTTCAAGTAGTAAGCATGGTTAGTTGTGTACATTGATACATTAACAAGCATGATAAAGTGATTCAAGTTGTAAGCATGTTTAGTTGTAAGAGTCAACTGAGTCAGTACCACCCACAGATCTGCAAGGAGTGGTGGCCCAGCTTCAGAGGCAACTTGCTGAGCAGCAGCAAGTCATTGCTGCCTTGATGACTAATCAGCAAGCCGCCCCTGTTGCCACGCCAGTGGCGCCAGTGGCACCAGTGGCACAAGTAGTGGCACCAGCGGTGACAGAGACTCCCCCAGTACCTCAGACAAGAGAAGTGAGACAGGAAGCATATTTGGTCCAGTGGCAGAGACTGAAGCCCGAAAATTTTTCTGGCACAAGTGAACCATGGGATGCTCAGGCATGGTTCAAGACGGTGGAAAGTATAATGGAGTTACTGGACTGGCCCGAGGTAGAGAAGATAAAATGCACATCCTTCTGCCTTACTGGAGATGCTAGGATGTGGTGGGAAAGAGTGAAAGCTAAGAGGAATGTGAATCAGATGACCTGGGCCGACTTTGAAGCAGAATTTCTGGAAGAATACTTTCACATGAAGGTGACCAACAAGCACTATGATGAATTCACTGAGTTCCGCCAAGGAGATCTGACTGTAGATGAGGCAGTGAAGAAATTCAATCGACTAGCTCGCTTATGCCCAGAGCTAGTTAGCACTGAAAAGGAAAGGGTTAGGTTGATGCTCAAGATGCTGAGACCTCAGATAGCTTGAATGTGGCTGGCAGTGGTAACAGACCACAGACTTCAGAAGAATTAGTAAGTAGCGCTTTGATTACTGAGCACTACTTAAATAGTATAAAGGCCACACGGGTGCAACAACAACAAGCATCAACCCAGAAGTCCCAGAGGAGTGCTCAGAACCAACAGAACTGGAAAGAAAATTTAGGCAAGAGGAAGCAGGGAGACCAGAAGACCTCTGAGGGCAACAAAGGGGGCACATCAAACAAGCAACTCAAGTATCCTCCTTGCCCAAAGTGTGGGAAGACACATCCTGGAGCGTGTCGTCAGGGCATGAGTGGATGCCATATATGCGGAGCAGAGGGGCACATGATGAAGGCTTGCCCTAACAAGTCAAGTGTTGGAGCTTGCTATATATGTGGAGTAGTAGGGCATCTGGCCAAGGCTTGTCCTAAAGCAAAGCCGCCTCCACCCCAGTTTCTTCAGTACGGAGGTGGACCTGCTCAGCTGCACCAGATGCAGCCAATCATGGAGGGATCTTATTACAGTCAGATGAGGATGGAAGCCCCACCAGCCACAACCAACGCCAGGATTTTCTCCATCACCAAGGAAGATGTGGCAAATGCTCCTACTGTGGTCACAGGTCGAATACCCATCTCATCTCAGTATGCTATTGTGTTATTCGATACTGGGGCAACCCATTCTTTTGTATCCATACTTTTCTCTAAAAAGCTAGGGATCCACCAGAAAGTTTGGGTCAAAAGTTTTTAACAACCTTACCGTCAGGGGAAGTAATGACCTCTACTCAGAGGTTAAGGGCAGTACCAATCAGGATTTCCAACCGGGAGCTCTATGGTGACTTGGTAGTCCTTGAGATGAAGGATTACGATGTCATTTTAGGGATGGATTTCTTGAGCAAGTACAGTGCTTCTATAGACTGCCGCAAGAGAAAGGTCAAGTTTACACCAGAAGCAGAACCTCCATTTGAATTTATTGGAGACCCGAAGAGAAAGACAAAAAGGTTCTTATCTACCTTACAAGCTCAGAGGATGTTAAAAAGGGATGTTCTGGTTTTCTAGCTCATATAGTGGATGCAAGTCAAAGAGAAGAATTAAAGAAAGAAGATGTGAGAGTAGTCTGTGACTATCCTGAGGTGTTTCCTGAAGAGTTACCAG
The DNA here is from genome assembly GCA_024364735.1 of Boesenbergia rotunda. NCBI lineage: Eukaryota > Viridiplantae > Streptophyta > Magnoliopsida > Zingiberales > Zingiberaceae > Boesenbergia > Boesenbergia rotunda. The sequence goes on along the minus strand of JAGFNQ010005416.1, from coordinate 41,183 downwards.
GACTCCCTCCCAATCGGGAAATTGAGTTTGAAATTGAGTTGGCCCCAGGAACCAACCCAATTTCAAGGCACCTTATCGCATGGCGCCAGCAGAACTGAAAGAATTGCAAGAACAGTTGCAAGAGCTGCTTGACAAGGGTTTTATCCGCCCTAGTCATTCACCTTGGGGAGCTCCTGTATTGTTTGTCAAGAAGAAGGATGGATCTATGCGAATGTGCATAGATTACCGAGCTTTGAATAAGGTGACCATCAAGAACAGATATCCTTTGCCGAGGATAGATGATTTATTTGACCAGCTGAAGGGAGCCATAGTATTCTCCAAGATAGACCTGCGATCAGGTTACCATCAGCTTAGAGTGAAGGAGAGTGATGTGCCAAGGACTGCTTTCAGTACAAGATATGGGCACTACGAGTTTGTAGTCATGCCCTTTGGAGTGACAAACGCCCCTGCGACATTTATGGATCTAATGAATAGAGTGTTCAAGGACTTTCTTGACAAGTTCGTCATTGTCTTCATTGATGATGTCCTAGTGTATTCAAAGACTCAGGAAGAACATGAAGAACACCTGAAGATAGTATTGGAGACCTTGCAGCAGAAGGAGTTGTACGCCAAATTCTCAAAGTGTGAGTTTTGGCTCGACCAGGTAGCCTTTCTAGGCCACATTATTTCCAAAGAAGGAATAATGGTAGACCCAGCCAAGATTGAAGCAGTTAGTAATTGGAGTCCACCGAATAATGCCAGTGAGATTAGGAGTTTTCTGGGATTAGCAGGATACTACCGAAGGTTTGTGGAAGGCTTTTCAAAGATAGCTTCTCCACTTACAGCCCTTACCAGAAAGAATAAGAAGTATGAGTGGACTGAGGACTGTGAGCAGAGTTTCCTTGAGTTGAAGAAGAGACTGACCAGCGCTCCTATCCTTACAGTACCCGAAGGTGATAAGAGCTTTGATATATACAGTGATGCATCAAAGCTAGGACTTGGAGCAGTCCTTATGCAAGAAGGCAAAGTCATAGCTTATGCTTCCAGGCAACTCAAGATATGAAAAGAATTACCCCACTCATGATCTGGAGTTGGCAGCTGTAGTCTTTGCTCTAAAGATATGGAGGCATTACTTGTATGGAGTGCAGTGTAAGATTTATACAGATCACCAGAGTCTGAAATATTTCTTCACTCAGAAAGACCTCAATATGAGACAGCGAAGGTGGCTCGAGTTAGTGAAGGACTATGACTGTGAGATTCTTTACCACCCTGGTAAGGCAAATAGAGTAGCAGATGCACTGAGTAGAAAGACTTGTGCCACTTTGATGTCCTTATCATCATTGGCACCACCATTACAGAAGGAGATAGTAGATTATGGAGTGGAGATTATTGATGGCAGCTAGCCTATTGACACTAGAGTCAACTTTGCTTGAAGAGATACAGAAAGAGCAAGCTGAGGATTTGATATCCAAAGGATCAAGCAGGAGATGCAAGAAGGAGAGAGTAAAGAGTTTAGAGTATCTGACAGTGGGATACTCTATATGGTGACCGTTTTGTGTCCCAATCATGAATAACACCCAATAATTTCCTGGTAATATTAGGGATTTTTAGGAATTTTTCTAGCATTTTTCGGAATATTATAGCATTTTTTCGGATCAAAATAAGAAAAAAAAAATAAAAGGGGTCGGGTGGGGATTGAACCCGCGACCACAGGGAGGAAGGGAAGCCAAGCAACCAGCTGGGCTAGGGTATCAAGCACACAAGGATATGAAACGAAATAATATTATGCTTGATTTAGCCTGTTTCATTAAGGGGTATTTAAGCCCCGCTTAAGTCGCGTGAAAACCCAAACTAGGGTTGGGGGCTGCGCGAGAGAAGAAGAGAGGCGAGGAGGTTGCGAAAACAGAGGATTCAAGGGGTCTTCTTCTTCGTTTCTTCTCTTTCCCCTTGAGTAGAAGCATCTAGGGTTCCTTCCTAGGGCTAAAGGTGGAAGCTTTTTACAAGGAGGAAGAAAAAGGATTTTGTTAGGGAGTTTTCTCCCTGTTTTGTGAGTTTTCTTCAAGAACGAGTAAGTAAATCGCTCACCTGCAATAGGAGTAGTTTCGTTTCGAAATTCTCATTGTAGAACCCTAGTTTTCGAAAAGTAGAAGCATGGTGAAGAGAATTTTGCTATTCTATGTTTTAGCTATTAAAGTTGCATGTTTTATCATGTTAGAAATTCAATTTGTTTGTATTGAATGTATGTAGGCCAAGCATGATGAGTTTTCATACTTATGAAAAGACCTAAAAGTGAATTTGAGTTAAGGAGCACACAAGGTGCTCGATGAAAGTTAAAGTGAGAAAAGTAAAGGTTTTTAGCATGCAAATATATGCAAAAACAAGTAAAGTGATAAGTTTAAGTATGGTAAGTAAGAAAAGTATTTTACTTTGAGAAAGAGACATGTACCGGGCAAATGTAAGGCCCATCGAAAGTTAGAAAGTAAAGTTCTAATAGGGTGCGGTGGCTAGCTACCTCGCAACCTATTAGAAAAGCGCGCAGTTGGTACACTGATACCATGGTACAAGTCAAGGCCTAAAGAGAAAGTTGATTATTATTTTCAAGTATATAAGTATGATCAAGTAGTTCCTTTTTGGAGAAAGTGTTTAATTATTATATGTGTACCTTGTTACAATGCAAGCATGATAAAGTAGTTCAAGTAGTAAGCATGGTTAGTTGTGTACATTGATACATTAACAAGCATGATAAAGTGATTCAAGTTGTAAGCATGTTTAGTTGTAAGTTTTGAAGTAAGTAAAGTTTTAAATCATTCCTTGAAATGAGCATGTTTAGTATTGACATCATGATTTTGTGAGTAGGGATTTACTTACTAAGCATTGTGCTTATTAGTTGCATTTTCCTTCTATTGCAGATAAAGGAAAAGAGAAAGCGTAAGTTGGGAGGCGACAGGACTTGCATTGATGTTCAGTGGAGGTGGAACCGGGGAAAAAGATCCGTTGGATTGAGTATGAGCAGAGTTTCGGTATTTAGAAACATTTAGTTTTATGTTTTGAATGGTAAAGAGTGAACCAATGTGTTTAATTTCCGCATAGAGTAGGAAGTTGATACAACTTGAAGATGTTTACTTATGATTTTCCATACGTTTGGTTAGTTTGGTTAAGTTCCGTAAAAGTCCTAACTGCAAGTTGAAGAAGTTGTTTTGATTGGCTAAAATGGTTAGAAAACTAGTATGGAGTATAGAAATGGTGCTATGTCTGTGTATGGCTTGAAACTATATGTTCTGTGAGTTTTTGAATTAAGTTTTATCCGCTGCATTTTCTTTTCTTCAGTAGCAGAGGAGGACACGGGCACGGGCGTGCTCTTCAGCACGCCCCGGGCGTGTCGTTCACTGGCAGACCTCTGCGGTGACAGACGCGGGCGTGCCCATCCGCCCCACGGGCGTGTCAGCCAGCACAGCCGGGGCCACGGGCGTGTCAGTCAACACGCCTTGGGCGTGTCCTTCCCTGTCCAGAGATAGTATGATTTACCAAGTAGTAGACAAGGTAACGGTTCGTCTAAGGTAGGAAAAAAAAAAAAGTAATTCCGCATTTCGCCATGCCTCAAAGTAGCGGAGGAGTAATGGAGTAACGGTCCGTAATAAGACAAGGAGAAGGTGTAACCTAAGGCTAAGGGTAAGGTAAAGTTGAGGTTAAGCTCAAGCGACGACCCGGCTTAAGTAGAGGGTAGAGAAGAAGTCGGGCCGTCACAGAGTGGTATCAGAGCAGGTCTCCACCCTTCCGCCACACTGACATCAAGCATCAACCCTGCCGCCTACCAAGTAAGAAATTTAATGTTGTTTTGTTTTTGTTAATATGCTTTCTTTATTGACTGCTAGTATTAGTAAGTGCATGATAGTAGAAAAGCCGGATGGTATTACTATGATATGCTAATGTATGCATAGAGATAGTGAAGCAAGTTAGTAAAAGAAAATATGCGTTTATTTCTTATTTATTCTCTATACACCATAGAGAAAGAGAATGGCGAGAGGACGTCCCAGAACTGTCCGAAATGAGGAGCGGACTCCTAGAGAGCAGGAGTCAACTGAGTCAGTACCACCCACAGATCTGCAAGGAGTGGTGGCCCAGCTTCAGAGGCAACTTGCTGAGCAGCAGCAAGTCATTGCTGCCTTGATGACTAATCAGCAAGCCGCCCCTGTTGCCACGCCAGTGGCGCCAGTGGCACCAGTGGCACAAGTAGTGGCACCAGCGGTGACAGAGACTCCCCCAGTACCTCAGACAAGAGAAGTGAGACAGGAAGCATATTTGGTCCAGTGGCAGAGACTGAAGCCCGAAAATTTTTCTGGCACAAGTGAACCATGGGATGCTCAGGCATGGTTCAAGACGGTGGAAAGTATAATGGAGTTACTGGACTGGCCCGAGGTAGAGAAGATAAAATGCACATCCTTCTGCCTTACTGGAGATGCTAGGATGTGGTGGGAAAGAGTGAAAGCTAAGAGGAATGTGAATCAGATGACCTGGGCCGACTTTGAAGCAGAATTTCTGGAAGAATACTTTCACATGAAGGTGACCAACAAGCACTATGATGAATTCACTGAGTTCCGCCAAGGAGATCTGACTGTAGATGAGGCAGTGAAGAAATTCAATCGACTAGCTCGCTTATGCCCAGAGCTAGTTAGCACTGAAAAGGAAAGGGTTAGGTTGATGCTCAAGATGCTGAGACCTCAGATAGCATTGAATGTGGCTGGCAGTGGTAACAGACCACAGACTTCAGAAGAATTAGTAAGTAGCGCTTTGATTACTGAGCACTACTTAAATAGTATAAAGGCCACACGGGTGCAACAACAACAAGCATCAACCCAGAAGTCCCAGAGGAGTGCTCAGAACCAACAGAACTGGAAAGAAAATTTAGGCAAGAGGAAGCAGGGAGACCAGAAGACCTCTGAGGGCAACAAAGGGGGCACATCAAACAAGCAACTCAAGTATCCTCCTTGCCCAAAGTGTGGGAAGACACATCCTGGAGCGTGTCGTCAGGGCATGAGTGGATGCCATATATGCGGAGCAGAGGGGCACATGATGAAGGCTTGCCCTAACAAGTCAAGTGTTGGAGCTTGCTATATATGTGGAGTAGTAGGGCATCTGGCCAAGGCTTGTCCTAAAGCAAAGCCGCCTCCACCCCAGTTTCTTCAGTACGGAGGTGGACCTGCTCAGCTGCACCAGATGCAGCCAATCATGGAGGGATCTTATTACAGTCAGATGAGGATGGAAGCCCCACCAGCCACAACCAACGCCAGGATTTTCTCCATCACCAAGGAAGATGTGGCAAATGCTCCTACCGTGGTCACAGGTCGAATACCCATCTCATCTCAGTATGCTATTGTGTTATTCGATACTGGGGCAACCCATTCTTTTGTATCCATACTTTTCTCTAAAAAGCTAGGGATCCCACCAGAAAGTTTGGGTCAAAAGTTTTTAACAACCTTACCGTCAGGGGAAGTAATGACCTCTACTCAGAGGTTAAGGGCAGTACCAATCAGGATTTCCAACCGGGAGCTCTATGGTGACTTGGTAGTCCTTGAGATGAAGGATTACGATGTCATTTTAGGGATGGATTTCTTGAGCAAGTACAGTGCTGCTATAGACTGCCGCAAGAGAAAGGTCAAGTTTACACCAGAAGCAGAACCTCCATTTGAATTTATTGGAGACCCGAAGAGAAAGACAAAAAGGTTCTTATCTACCTTACAAGCTCAGAGGATGTTAAAAAAGGGATGTTCTGGTTTTCTAGCTCATATAGTGGATGCAAGTCAAAGAGAAGAATTAAAGAAAGAAGATGTGAGAGTAGTCTATGACTATCCTGAGGTGTTTCCTGAAGAGTTACCAGGACTCCCTCCCAATCGGGAAATTGAGTTTGAAATTGAGTTGGCCCCAGGAACCAACCCAATTTCGAAGGCACCTTATCGCATGGCGCCAGCAGAACTGAAAGAATTACAAGAACAGTTGCAAGAGCTGCTTGACAAGGGTTTTATCCGCCCTAGTCATTCACCTTGGGGAGCTCCTGTATTGTTTGTCAAGAAGAAGGATGGATCTATGCGAATGTGCATAGATTACCGAGCTTTGAATAAGGTGACCATCAAGAACAGATATCCTTTGCCGAGGATAGATGATTTATTTGACCAGCTGAAGGGAGCCATAGTATTCTCCAAGATAGACCTGCGATCAGGTTACCATCAGCTTAGAGTGAAGGAGAGTGATGTGCCAAGGACTGCTTTCAGTACAAGATATGGGCACTACGAGTTTGTAGTCATGCCCTTTGGAGTGACAAACGCCCCTGCGACATTTATGGATCTAATGAATAGAGTGTTCAAGGACTTTCTTGACAAGTTCGTCATTGTCTTCATTGATGATGTCCTAGTGTATTCAAAGACTCAGGAAGAACATGAAGAACACCTGAAGATAGTATTGGAGACCTTGCAGCAGAAGGAGTTGTACGCCAAATTCTCAAAGTGTGAGTTTTGGCTCGACCAGGTAGCCTTTCTAGGCCACATTATTTCCAAAGAAGGAATAATGGTAGACCCAGCCAAGATTGAAGCAGTTAGTAATTGGAGTCCACCGAATAATGCCAGTGAGATTAGGAGTTTTCTGGGATTAGCAGGGTACTACCGAAGGTTTGTGGAAGGCTTTTCAAAGATAGCTTCTCCACTTACAGCCCTTACCAGAAAGAATAAGAAGTATGAGTGGACTGAGGACTGTGAGCAGAGTTTCCTTGAGTTGAAGAAGAGACTGACCAGCGCTCCTATCCTTACAGTACCCGAAGGTGATAAGAGCTTTGATATATACAGTGATGCATCAAAGCTAGGACTTGGAGCAGTCCTTATGCAAGAAGGCAAAGTCATAGCTTATGCTTCCAGGCAACTCAAAGACTATGAAAAGAATTATCCCACTCATGATCTGGAGTTGGCAGCTGTAGTCTTTGCTCTAAAGATATGGAGGCATTACCTGTATGGAGTGCAGTGTAAGATTTATACAGATCACCAGAGTCTGAAATATTTCTTCACTCAGAAAGACCTCAATATGAGACAGCGAAGGTGGCTCGAATTAGTAAAGGACTATGACTGTGAGATTCTTTACCACCCTGGTAAGGTAAATAGAGTAGCAGATGCACTGAGTAGAAAGACTTGTGCCACTTTGATGTCCTTATCATCATTGGCACCACAATTACAGAAGGAGATAGTGGAGTATGGAGTGGAGATTATTGATGGACAGCTAGCCCTATTGACACTAGAGTCAACTTTGCTTGAAGAGATACAGAGAGAGCAAGCTGAGGATTCTGATATCCAAAGGATCAAGCAGGAGATGCAAGAAGGAGAGAGTAAGGAGTTTAGAGTATCTGACAGTGGGATACTCTATTATGGTGACCGTTTGTGTGTGCCCAATCATGAAGAGCTGAGAAAGAAGATTCTTGAAGAAGCCCATGGAACTCCCTACTCAATGCATCCTGGTTCCACTAAGATGTACCAGGATTTGAAAGGAAGATTTTGGTGGTCAGGGATGAAGAGAGACATAGCTAAGTATGTCAGCACCTGCCTGACATGTCAGAGAGTTAAAGCAGAACACCAGAGGCCAGGAGGTGTCCTACAACCCATTCAGATTCCAGAGTGGAAGTGGGAAGACATAGCCATGGATTTCATAGTTGGTCTACCAAGGACAACAAATGGCTATGATGCTATTTGGGTGATAGTAGACAGATTGACCAAGTCCGCCCACTTTTTGGCGATCAGAGTATCTTACTCAATTGAGAAGTTAGCCAATTATACGTACAGGAAGTGATCCGACTACATGGAGTTCCGAAGACCATTATCTCAGATAGGGATGGTCGTTTCACATCACACTTTTGGGAGTGTGTACAGACAGCGTTAGGCACCAAACTGAAATTCAGCACAGCATTCCATCCCCAGACCGATGGACAGACAGAGAGAGTGAATCAGATTCTAGAGGATATGCTCAGAGCTTGTGCATTAGATTTCAAGGGCAGTTGGTGCAAGTATTTAAGTTTAGCAGAGTTTGCCTACAATAACAGTTACCAAGCTACTATTGGGATGGCACCCTATGAAGCTCTTTATGGGAGGAAGTGTAGATCTCCCCTCTGTTGGTATGAGAGTAGTGAGAAGAAAGAAATGGGATCTCAGACTGATCTTATAGAGGATACCACAGAAGCAATCAGGAGCGTCCGCCAGAGGATAGAGACTGCTCAGAGTAGGCAGAAGAGTTATGCAGATGTACGTCGTAGGCCGTTAGAGTTTGAAGTTGGGGATACAGTTTTCCTCAAAGTAGCACCTATGAAGGGAGTGATGAGATTTGGTAAGAAAGGCAAGCTAAGTCCTCGATACGTAGGACCTTACCCAGTGATAAAGAGAGTTGGTAAAGTAGCTTATGAGTTGGAGCTACCTTCAGAAATGTCAGCAATACATAACGTATTTCATGTTTCAATGTTAAAGAAGCACCTCCCAGATGCCAACCAAGTGATTGAGCCACAGATGGTACAAGTGCAGGAAGATCTCAGTTATGAAGTCGACCTATTCAGATAATAGATCGAGCAGATAAGAAGCTGAGGAACAAAGTGGTACCACTAGTAAAGTTTATGGCTGAATCAGAAGTATGAAGAGGCAACTTGGGAATCAGAAGGTAGCATGAGGCAAAGGTATCCAGAGCTGTTCTAAGTTCGAGGACGAACTTTTTATAAGGTAGGGAGGATTGTAACACCCAATAATTTCCTGGTAATATTAGGGATTTTTAGGAATTTTTCTAGCATTTTTCGGAATATTATAGCATTTTTCGGATCAAAATAAGAAAAAAAATAAAAGGGGTCGGGTGGGGATTGAACCCGCGACCACAGGGAGGAAGGGAAGCCAAGCAACCAGCTGGGCTAGGGTATCAAGCACACAAGGATATGAAACGAAATAATATTATGCTTGATTTAGCCTGTTTCATTAAGGGGTATTTAAGCCCCGCTTAAGTCGCGTGAAAACCCAAACTAGGGTTGGGGGCTGCGCGAGAGAAGAAGAGAGGCGAGGAGGTTGCGAAAACAGAGGATTCAAGGGGTCTTCTTCTTCGTTTCTTCTCTTTCCCCTTGAGTAGAAGCATCTAGGGTTCCTTCCTAGGGCTAAAGGTGGAAGCTTTTTACAAGGAGGAAGAAAAAGGATTTTGTTAGGGAGTTTTCTCCCTGTTTTTGTGAGTTTTCTTCAAGAACGAAGTAAGTAAATCGCTCACCTGCAATAGGAGTAGTTTCGTTTCGAAATTCTCATTGTAGAACCCTAGTTTTCGAAAAGTAGAAGCATGGTGAAGAGAATTTTGCTATTCTATGTTTTAGCTATTAAAGTTGCATGTTTTATCATGTTAGAAATTCAATTTGTTTGTATTGAATGTATGTAGGCCAAGCATGATGAGTTTTCATACTTATGAAAAGACCTAAAAGTGAATTTGAGTTAAGGAGCACACAAGGTGCTCGATGGAAAGTTAAAGTGAGAAAAGTAAAGGTTTTTTTAGCATGCAAATATATGCAAAAATAAGTAAAGTGATAAGTTTAAGTATGGTAAGTAAGAAAAGTATTTTACTTTGAGAAAGAGACATGTACCGGGCAAATGTAAGGCCCATCGAAAGTTAGAAAGTAAAGTTCTAATAGGGTGCGGTGGCTAGCTACCTCGCAACCTATTAGAAAAGCGCGCAGTTGGTACACTGATACCATGGTACAACGTCAAGGCCTAAAGAGAAAGTTGATTATTATTTTCAAGTATATAAGTATGATCAAGTAGTTCCTTTTTGGAGAAAGTGTTTAATTATTATATGTGTACCTTGTTACAATGCAAGCATGATAAAGTGATTCAAGTTGTAAACATGTTTAGTTGTAAGTTTTGAAGTAAGTAAAGTTTTAAATCATTCCTTGAAATGAGCATGTTTAGTATTGACATCATGATTTTGTGAGTAGGGATTTACTTACTAAGCATTGTGCTTATTAGTTGCATTTTCCTTCTATTGCAGATAAAGGAAAAGAGAAAGCGTAAGTTGGGAGGCGACAGGACTTGCATTGATGTTCAGTGGAGGTGGAACCGGGGAAAAAGATCCGTTGGATTGAGTATGAGCAGAGTTTCGGTATTTAGAAACATTTAGTTTTATGTTTTGAATGGTAAAGAGTGAACCAATGTGTTTAATTTCCGCATAGAGTAGGAAGTTGGTACAACTTGAAGATGTTTACTTATGATTTTCCATACGTTTGGTTAGTTTGGTTAAGTTCCGTAAAAGTCCTAACTGCAAGTTGAAGAAGTTGCTTTGATTGGCTAAAATGGTTAAAAAACTAGTATGGAGTATAGAAATGGTGCTATGTCTGTGTATGGCCTGAAACTATATGTTCTGTGAGTTTTTGAATTAAGTTTTATCCGCTGCATTTTCTTTTCTTCAGTAGCAGAGGAGGACACGGGCACGGGCGTGCTCTTCAGCACGCCCCGGGCGTGTTCTTCAGCACGCCCCGGGCGTGTCGTTCACTGGCAGACCTCTGCGGTGACAGACGCGGGCGTGCCCATCCGCCCCACGGGCGTGTCAGCCAGCACAGCCGGGGCCACGGGCGTGTCAGTCAACACGCCTTGGGCGTGTCCTTCCCTGTCCAGAGATAGTATGATTTGCCAAGTAGTAGACAAGGTAATGGTTCGTCTAAGGTAGGAAAGAAAAAAAAAGTAATTCTGCATCTCGCCATGCCTCAAAGTAGCGGAGGAGTAATGGAGTAACGGTCCGTAATAAGACAAGGAGAAGGTGTAACCTAAGGCTAAGGGTAAGGTAAAGTTGAGGTTAAGCTCAAGCGACGACCCGGCTTAAGTAGAGGGTAGAGAAGAAGTCGGGCCGTCACATTGGTAATATGACAAATAGGGAGTATACCTTTGGAGATTGGTGTATGTTGGGATTGATCATTAGGATTAGGATGATCCTAATGAAATTGTGTTATATTAGCTATTTGGTATTTGTGTAAATAGCTAAATAATACATTCTTGATACAGGAGCTTGATTGGATTACTGGCGGGTGGTTCTTTCTGCTTTGATACAGACTTCTACATTTGAGGCGGGTACCTTTTGACTTATCTTTTCTGATATTGTCATGTTGTTATGCATAGACTGTTATAGATAGCAGTAAGATTATACGCTATCCTTGTTTATTATGTCTGTTCTGGATACTTGTTGTTTATCCCTGAGTTATTATGCTGTTAGTTCCATACAGTCTCGGATATTGTCATATCTATACGTATTCTTAGATATCGTGATGTATCTCTTGCATTTGACATGAGGGATCTGTAGATTTCGGCCAGTATACCTTGTAGGTCACCAGTATTTCCTGTTATAGGAATTCAGGCTGAGACTTGGTATACTGAGGACTTGGTGAGGGAGGTATGTGTATCTATCATACACCATCTCTGCATTATTGCATGCTGACCCACGCGGACGTTGTGGACGATGTCCTGACTGGGTACAGGTTGTCACAGCTCTACCCACGCGGACGTTGTGGACGACGATCCTGACTGGGACTAGGGGGTGACACATGTCATTGCACCATGTGTATATTTTGCATCGTGCATTGTTTGCTGCACTTGATTTCTGCACTTGTTTGACATGCATATTTTTGGAGACTTGTTATCTGAGATTATATGTCTATTGATATTCCCTTGGTACTTATCACCCTCTTTTCAGGTTAGATGGATTCTGGTATGTATCTTGATTCAGTATCTTCAGTATACCCTTTCCTATTGTTCATATGAGATGGTATCAGCGTAAACTCCTATTGTTATTATAACATACTATGCATATCTGCTGGGTATTCGCTGAGTTTATGGACTCACACCGTTGCCATTATGATTTCATTTCAGGTTGAGATACTTGGAGTCGCCAGAAGAGCCCAGCAGCCAGTCCCTACCCATCGTGACGACAGGGTTATGTGTTTGTATTGGACAGTGTATTTGTTTCATATGTCCTTAGCGATGTGTATATGTATTACGAGTGTGTCGAGTGCCCTAAGGGGTTGTTGTATTGGTTGTTCTGTCCTAAGTCGGACCGGTCCGCAGTCAGGTATGATTTACCTAGTTGTCTTGTGATTTTATGTTGTGTTTATCTATTTTGGAGGCCTGAGGCCATTTAAACTGCGTGGTCGTGTTCTGTGTATGTGTAAATTGTCCGCCGGACAGGGGAGGTGCTGTCCGATTTTCTATTGGATCAGCGGCTCTTGGGTCTCGGGGCGTGACAGATGGCATGGAGGCAAGCCGCGGGCTTGTGGGCACATCTGAGGAACGAGAGCCAAAGGAAGAGAACTGCAAGGGGCAAGCCGAGGATGTGAACTTCAAGGCATATGCGAAGGATGAACTCTGGAGAGGCTGAGAGTGAGTTTGTAAGCTGGGCAGTCGACTGACAAAGGAATCAGTCAACTGGTAGCGTTGAGAGAAAACTTGCAGAAAGATCAGTCGACTGGTCCGGGTACCAGTCGACTGATCTGTTCAAAATCCAACCGTTAGACTAGCTATTGGCTGGACACTAGTCGACTGGCCCTAGGGGCAGTCGGCTGGTGTTGGGGCTGAGTTGTTTGGTTAACAACTCTCTCCACTATTTAAAGAGGAGCTTGAGACTTGAGATAGGTTAGCAATTTATTATGAAATATGTGCTCAAGTATTCAAGTGCTCACGCTCCAAATGTTCCCTCTTCCTCCAAAACCCTAGCTCATATCTTGTAAGGAGGAAGAAGCTTTGTAAGAGGTTGATCTCCAACGAGAAGGAGAAAGCATTAGCCGGAGATTGCAGTGGCGTGAACCACCGAAGGATCAAGGGTTCGTCCACCTCAAGGACACGCCGTGGAGTAGGAGCAAGTAATCTCCGAACCACGTAAATAGTAACGAATTAGCATTGTTCTAATTACTAGATTAAGTTTCTGCTTGTGCTAACAATTGTAGGAAGAAAGTGAACTCGGGTGACCAAGCTATTCACCCCCTCTAGCCGTGCCATCGGTCCCAACAACTGCAACTATAGTAAATTGAATCACAAAGCCAAAGATGGTCAATATCTAAAAAAAATCACTCAAGTGCACATTACTGAAGATAAGTTAGTACCAATAGACTTGTCAAAATTAGATCTAACTACATTGTATTTGAGGTTAACTTGATGGATAATCCAAGGCAATGGTGGGTCGATACTGGTGCCATATGACACATTTGCTCTGACAAGACCCAATTTTCAACTTATACCCCTATTAATGAGAAAAAACTAATCATGAGCAATTCTGCAACGTTCAACATTATTGGTCTTTTTAAGGCGGTACTAAAGATAACATCAGGCAAAGAAGTGATACTAATTGATGTGCTTCATGTTTCCGACATTCGAAATAATTTAGTGTTAGGGTCGCCTCTTATCAAAGCTGGTTTCAGGCTAGTGTTTAAATCAAATAAATATATATTGACAAAAGATGGTCAATTAATAGGCAGAGGGTTTATATAGTCTATTCAAGATGAATATAATGGCTATACACCATGTATTCTATGGCAATAAAATGATAAATTCTGCTTATTTGATCAAGTGTTCTAATTTATGATATGTTAGACTTGGATATGTCAATTATAACACTTTGCAATGAATTGTGAGTTTAAATTTATTGTCGACATTTAATATTGATCCAACACATAAATATGAAATATGTGTTGAAGCTAAAATAATAAAGTTATCTTTTCATTCAATCAAAAGAAGCACGACCCCTCTAGAATTAATTCACAGTGATATATGTGATTTAATATTCATACAAACTAAATGTGACAAAAAGCATTGTGTTACTTTCATTAATGATTCTATTAGATATTGTTATGTGCATCTATTGAAAGACAAAAATGAAGCCTCAGAAGCATTCAAAAATTATAAGAATGAAATTGAGAATCAAATTAATCAACGAATTAAAAGAATTTAAAGTGATCATATAAGAGGAAAATATGACGGTCCATTTGATGAATTTTGTGCCGAATCTGTCATAATTCATCAAACAACATCTCCCAACTCTTCTCATTAAATGAGATTGTCGAATTTAAGGACTGAACTCTTAAATAAATGATAAATATTATGTTGATAAGTTTGGGCTTATCCCATAATTTATGAGGGGAAGATATTTTATCGGCAAATCAGATTCTCAATAAAATCTCACACAAAAAGAAAGATAAAACTCCTTATGAGTTATGGAAGGGTCATAAGTTGTCCTATAAATATTTGAAAGTGTGGGGGTGTTTAACTAAGGTGGAAGTGTCTAAGCCAAAGCAAACCAAAATATGACCAAAGATAATCAATTGTATTTTTATTGGATATGCCAATGATAGTAGTGCATATTGATTTTGATATACAAATTAGCAATTCTTGATGTACATGTTAGAGCTACAATAGAATCAAGGAATGCTATATTTTTTTTGAAGATATCTTTCCTTATAAAGAAAGAAAAGAAGAAAGTTCAAATAAAAGAACTCATGCAACTACAAATATGATTAATCTTGAAAACAATGAAGAAGCAAGACGTAGTAAGAGAGACAAAATAGTAAAATCATTTGGTCATGATTTCATGACTTATATGTTAGAAAATGAATCAAGGATAATATGCGAAGCCTTATCAAGTCCCGAGACTCCCTTTTGGAAAGAAGTCATCAATAGTGAAATAAATTTTATCATGCAAAACTATACTTGGAAATTGGTGAATATTTCATTTGCAATCAAGCCTTTAGGATGTAAACAAGGCAAGACTAGTGGCAAAGGGATTCAAACAAAAGCAAGATTTTGACTTCTTTGATACCTATTCACCTGTAACAAAGATCATATTCATTCGAGTACTCATTGTTATTATTGCAATGCATAACCTTGAGATACATTAAATGGATATGAAAATAGTCTTTCTAAATGGCGAATTAGAGGAAGAAATATATATGGAGCAACCAGAAAGGTTTGTTGCTCCAAGACAAGAAATTAAGGTGTACAAACTTGTAAAGTCACTATATGAGCTAAAACAAACACCAAAATAGTAACATGAGAAATATGACAAAACTATGATGTCAAATGGATTTAAAATAAACTAGTGCGATAAATGCATATATATCAAAGGCACACCTAACTTATTTGTCATTATCTATCTATTTGTAGACGATATGCTCATCATCGGTAGTAATCATGATATAACCATAACTGCTAAGAAGATATTGATCAAGAACTTTAATATGAAAAGTACAGATATACCAGATGTTATACTTGGGACTAAGATCAATAAAATATTAGATGGAATTGTCCTTTCACAGTCCTATTATATTAAGTCAATGCCAAGAAAATTTAATACATATGATCTTTCTCCTATAAAAATACCAATAGACTTAAGCCTGTATTTAACTAAGAACCATGGTGAACCTGTATCCCAATTGGAATATTCGAGGATAATTGATAATTTGATATATATCACTATTGCATATGCGATCAACAAATTATGTAGATTTACAAGTAATTCAAATAATGACCATTGGAAGACATTAACAAGGGTTCTTAAATATTTATGATACACCTTAGAGTATGAATTACATTATATAAGATATCCAATGGTACTGATGTGTTTCAACATGTGCATGGAAATATAGTGAAGCGTTAAAATATTAATCCACAGATATTGTTGATTAAGCAATAGTTAATTAAGCAAGACAAGCTATCTAGACTTCGCTCGTTAGTTATGATAGAGAATAGCTTTCTAGAAGGAAAGAGAAAAAGAAGAGAAGAAGAGTAGAGGAGAGAGAGAGAGAGGATCTTCGGAGAAGGATTGGATCAGTGGAATTTAGGATTTTGATTTCACTACAATGCTAGTTGATATCCTATGTATTGTTCATATCCTAATCTCCATGTCTTTGTCTTTGTAGAGATCCTAATTATGTATCGATATTAGCCCTACAGAAGCGCACTAGAGTGCTTCCTCCCTTTTGCCATCTAGTGTCATTAGATAGACAAGATAACTTAGGATGTCCAGTTTAGCACGACATACCTGTGTCACTCAGGCCGCCTCGGTCATACGATCCTAAATTACACAAGTCATCTCCTAACATAGGATAGGGAGAAACCCATTAAGCCGTGCTAGCTAACCTCTTGTAAAGGAATGACCTCCATTTCAAGGCAATGCCCGAGACGTCTGGTTAGAACGACATACCCCTGTCACTAAGGTTGCCCCGGGGATACAATCTCAGATACTCCCTCTATGTGGTGACCAAACTTTCACAACTACAAGCATTCACCATTCACACATTTACTCAAACACAAGCTAAGCATAATACATATAAAATAAAGCATGGATATTTCATTGAATAAGGAAATGTATCAATACATAGTTCATATAACATTATTATATTGTAGCTACCTCCTACATTTTAGATTTGGAGAACTACTCCATACAAGAAAGATAACAACAAGAAGACAAATAATAACTTCTATAACCCTAAATTAGAGAGAAGAGGGAAGAGAGCTTATCGTGGTATCACCGGTCTTCTTGAAGCATCTCCTTACTCCAGAGGTGGACAGATCAATGAGGATGAAGGTTCTAGGATTTTCCCTAGAGGGGAAAACACTTCTCCAAGCCAAGGGCAGAGCCCTAAAGCCAAAGATATGAGAAAATGGGAGAAAACCCCTCCTTATAGTCGATTATGTGTGGGGTGGCACAACTCTACCATGCCCCTGCGGTTAGGGTGGCATGCCCCAATTCAGGCCGTGTGGCTTGGCATGACCATGTTATGCCAATTTCGGCCAAAACTGCACGGGCCGTGTGATTTAGCATGGCCATGCCTAGAGGGGTAGCACAACACATGCCTAAGGGGGGTAGCATGGTCATGTCATGCCTCAGACTACAAAAGCACCCACCTTGCATGACCATGCCTAGAAACTAAGCTCGGACTGTGTCTATTGACACGACCATGTGATAGGGTCATGTTTATTGACACTGCCATAAGACATGATCGTGCCTAAGAGAGGCATGACCGTGTGACCCCTTTTTGGACAATAAGATGTCATTTTCTTAAGTTAGTGTCTTTAACAAAGTTATAGATCTTAAGTTCTCTTCAACTTTCATGTAGAGACCATTCTGAGATTCCAAATAAACTAGAAGTTATGATCATTTTACTCTCAGTGCGTAAACTGGCTTGAGGCACAACTGTGTCACCTAGTCATGCCCACTTGCATGACCCCTTACCTACCCAAGGTTTGGTTTTTAGGGGCTGATATCTTCATGAATTGTAGATCTTCAAGTCTTCTTGAATATGATATAAAGAACAACCCAAAACTCCAACCAAATGAGAAGTTATGGCAGTTATGAAATCGGTTCGCAGTGCAGTCCTAGGTGTGCCATTTCACATGGTCGTGCCCAGGAGAGGCATGGTCGTGCAAGATACCCCTTCATTTAGTATAAATAAGATCTCTCACAACCTTATTTGATTCACTCAATTCAATCGATTATAAACCATATCAACCATTGCATTCCATACTTACATTTGAAGAGTTCGAGAAGCCTCTTCAGTTCGGAGGTCTTGCGATTTGCAATGCTGTTATCGCAAAATAAAGTCGTTGCATCTTATGAGATGATTACTGTGTTTTGTGAGCACCGTGTGCGGGACAAATTCGTCTTTGTTCCTGAAGGAATTGATGTCGACGGCCAATCACCAGGGTTCAACCCATGCGGACGCTGACGCTAGAGTAAGAACTCACACCCTGCGAGATTAACACGAGCGTTAGAGGAATACACCGGAGGTTGTCCGACGGAGCCCACTCCAACGCTCAAGTCAATGCGTCGATCTAGGAGATGAAGAGAAGGCAAAAAAGGTATGTGTGAAGTAGAGAGGGCGTGACCTCTTTACCGGAGGGGTTGGAGTACCTTTTATACCTGCAGTGACTGTCTTACGAGTCTCCATGATCCTTGCCACGCCCCCCCTAATTGTCGGTTACAAGATAATCTTTACAACGGTCCACGTCGTCATTAAGTTTGGACCGTTGCGATAATTATGGGTCATGATGACTTCGCAATAATTGGTGATGGTTATCTGTAGATACGAAGAAAGGGGGACCGTTCCTTGAGGTCGAATGCTTCTTAGGCTCCGCTTCCCCGAGGTGATCTCGGGGTTTTCTGGCCCGGGGGGTCCCAGGCATTTTGCCTTCCTGAGGTAGTCTCGGGGATCTGGCTTCCCCAAGTGATCTCAGAAGTGCGTCCTCTAATTTGATCTCCGGGGAGTGTCTACCCGCGGGGGGTCTCGGGGGATCCCCTTCCTGAGAGGGTCTCGGGAGTTCCGGAATGAGAGTCATTCAGACTCGCTATATCTTGCCACATAGCTTCTTCAATCCGCGTGTCAACCACGGGGTGCTCAACCCATCACAATTCCCTCCCTTCAAGTCTGATCGAAGGAAGTGTTGCTGACTGATTAGACTAGTGTTTGCACTGAAGAAGCTATGTCATAGTGGGTCCTTGCACCCGTTACTGCTTCCCTGGAAGTTATACTGGGTCCGAGAATTGTAGAATTTGCCTCGGGTCTCGAGGCAATCCCTTTTTGGTTTTGTCTTCCCCAAAAAGACTTCTATGGTTTTCGAGGTACTGCAATGATACTCATCCATCCTTCATAAAGGCGCATGACGCTCTTTGATGGCAACAAAGCCTCTTCGCGAATTCCTCATCGCTACGTGCCCCAACTACTCTCCTCGCGATCTCTTACTGACGTGCGCAGCTGTAGTAGGCTCACGCCAAGCGGTTGTTCCATGGCGCTACCCTGATGTGGCAGTTTTTTGCCGTCCACGTGCCTTGCCCCTATTGCGCACATGCGGGCAGCTTCTTCCATATAAGAAGGGGAGGCGAAGACGTTCGACCACCTTCTGGTTTCGTTGTTTGGTGAACCTCGTTATCGTCTTCTTCTCTAAGGATTCTTTTCGCGTAAGTCTTCTGCCTCCTTCTCGTTTTTTTCCTTAGGAACCATGGAAGGTTATCGAGAGGAGTGGTACGAGTCTGTCTCTTTGAGAGTGAGGCCAGAGGCTTTGCAGGCAGCCATTGAGGCCTACGACATTCCGACCGAGATGGCGGTGGTGATCCCTAAAGTAGACCAGACGCCGGTGGAGCCTCTCGTAGGTTTCTTTACCTTCTTTCTGGGGCAAGTAGAGTCGGGGCTCTGCTTTCCCATTCTTCATTTTTTTCATGAATGTGGCTTCCTATTTTGATATCCCCCTTTACCAGATGGCTCCCAACGCCTTTGTTTAGATGGGTAGGATGTACATTATCTTCAAGCTCTTCGACATCCCCTTGACTCCTCACCTTTTTCATTCGTTCTTCGTTTCGATCGGCTCACAAGGGGATTTTAGCTTTTCGGCGTGTCCCAGCCATAGATTCTTAGGAGGGTTCCCTTCCTCGCACAAAGGGTGGAAGGAGAAGTTTTTCTTCGTCCGACTGCCTGCGCGACCCTTCAGTCCTCTCCGCTGGACGGAGGATCTACCGACTCCTCCCTCACTAGGGAATTTTCTCCAGAGTCCAGCCTACTAGCGCGCCAGGAACATACTCTCCGACATGGAGTTCAGTGGCCCAGGTCTGGTGCAGAGTGAGGAGCTCATGTACCGAGCGAGCCTTAGCCCTAAAGTGACCCGGATTAGCCCCAGCCTCGGTAAATTCATATTTTCAATCAATGCCTGTTAGTTCTAACTGATATTCTCTTGCCTGGTTATTGCAGAGGAAATCATGTTTTCGAGGGAGATGCACCGACTTATCAAGTGGGATGAAGCCAACAAGGAGGCTCTGGATCCTCCCCCAGCCGCTCCTGGTGCGTTCTCTGCTTCAGTCGAGTCCTCGGAGGGGACTGTTGAATCATCTAGTGAGTATGCCACGCCAGAGCGGGCAGAGGCTCCTACTGCACCTCCATCGTTTGCTGACCAGGGGACTTCAGGTGTGTCGGTTGACCCGGAGATGGGCGCCCCTTCGGAGGATGACTCACCCCCGGCTGCTATCCATCCAGAAGGGGTCACAGAGGAGTTGTCGGCCCTCGCGACCCCATCAACATCCTAATTCTCTAGTCGACAGAAGAGGAAGGTCCCGGAAGGCTTAAGCCCCAGACGAAAAAGGTTGTGCCCCAGTGGCCTCAGCACACTTCCATCTATTCTTGAGGAGGAGGTTCCACCTTCCGATGGTGAGGAAGCTATTCCTCTATCTCCACCTTTTCCGTTGATGGCAACTCCAGAGGCAGGTGGTCAGGCCTCCGGCTCTTCTTCGGTCGACCTTGCCGAGGTCACGAAGGGTAAGCAAGCATTGCCCACCCAATATCGAATGCAGATCGACCACCTTCGCAAAAGGCTAGATGCGGCGTTGGAGGCTTCCATGCAATCTTTCCTCCCGGTGCAGTTGAAGGAGGTCCCTGCCGAGGGCCTTTCTTCTGAGGGAACTTCCAGCTCTTAGGAGGGTGACTCCGACCCTTCTACATTGCCACCTGGAGCTCCCACTGTCCAACCACTTCCCCCACGCAGGGGCTCGTCGCCTTCAGGGAGCCGAGTTGACACCCCGAGGTCTCAAGGGGGGAAGTCGTGCGAGTCTCTGCGGGGCCTCTTACTACCCTCCGTGAGTCCCTTTTAAAGGTGTGTGTTCCAGGTACATAGGTTGTTTTCTTGTATACTTTATAATTCCTTAGTGCAATGATAGGCGGCTGAAGACAGCCGGACAGCCGGCCGTGGCTTGTTCGCCTAGCCAGAGATTGAGGCCTTGACCCGTCGGGCACTGTGAGCAAAGGCCGCAGCTGCCATGAGCACCGAGTGGGACTTATGCAAGTGGGGGTCAACAGAGCTCTCCGAGCGAAGGTGGAGCATCAGCTGGACACCTTGATGGCCACGAAGTCCTCCCTACAGAGTTCTCGACGCCGGGAACGTTTGGCGTCCGAGAGGGTTGTGGTCATCACCAATGACCTGCTCTGGATGACTCAAGAGCAGGATCAACTTTGGGATAAAGAGAAGAAGTTATCGGGGGATATTCGACTTCTGGAGGCCTCGGCCGGGAGATTAAATGAACGTGTCAAAGACCAAGCGCATCAGCTCACCCAGAAGGAGTCTGACCTCATGATGGCGGCTGATCGCTTGTATGACTTCGAGGAAGACCTGGCCCAGGCACTGTCAGACGCATGGGCCACCTCGGATAGGCTCAAGGAGGCTCTGGCGGACCAAGACAAAATGTCTGCTGAGATGGATCAACTAAAGCCTGCCAAGGAGGCAGCTGAGGCCTAACTGTGCAACTTTCGGGCTGCTAAGGCTTCCCGTATTAAAGAGGTCGAGGTAGACTTCAAGGTTAAGTTCCTGGAGTCAAATGAATTTGGAGATATCATTGTCGGCCAGGTAATGAAGAGCTTGAAGCAAGGCCTCCACGGGGCCATCGACCAGCTGAGGAAGGCTCAACTTTTGCCTCTGGATGCTGACCTGGGTTTCATGAGTATCGGCTGAGTTTGGGAAGAGCTCCCGCCCGAGGACAAAGAGCTGTAGGATTATTTGCTACCCGGGAGCTTGGCCCTGATGACCTTTTTTGATTATAATGAAAATATTTATTTATCTTACTGTCCTGATTATGCTTTTGCGTTTGTCTCCTTGTAATATTTGCCTTCGTTGGGAGGACCAAGAGTATAGAAGGATCGGTGTTTCTCTCCGACTTCAGGAGCCAGATTGCCGATTAACCTTCTTAAAAAATAGGCATTCCCTCTCAGCCCCTGGGATAAGGGAGTCAGGGAGCCACTGCTTGTCCCCCGCAGCCTCTTGGGTTGGTTTTAGGGACCCAGAACCCCGTGTGATGCCAGGTGTCTTCTGGGGTTTTCGAGTTTGATCTTGGGTGTAGATCTCCCCAAGGTAGCCCCGAAAGTCCAACTGCCAGGCCCGCTACTGTTCATCTATGGGACCCATGTTGGCTCCTTTCTATTGAGTGTTTGCGGCCTCCGAACCATTGTCTCCAGGCCCCAGGCAATCCATTGAATTGACCCATAAAGGTTTGCAAATTCCCAGACGCCGCAGGGGCATGCCAATCGATGGTGACAGAAAAGATGCGACGCTTCAGGATTGTCATCCATTACTGCTCCTGCGCCGTGCCCTTATTAAATGTAGCTAGGCAACCATCTCTATAAAGGTGGAAGGTCGACGCGTTCGTTCTCCTCCATCTTTCCTTCCCATTCTCATGGACCAGGAAGGAAAAAGTGGTTGCAGCCTGGAGGGGAACCCGGCGAGGGAGGAGGTTCACCACCCAGAGGGGTGCGAAGCCTCGTCTGCCCAGCCTAAGTCAGGTGCTCCCCGAATCCCCTATGAAGCGTACCACCTTCCGATACATCCTCCATCGTCCCCCCTTCTAACAGGGGTTTTCTGCATCACTGGTGAGCATAGGAGAGATGATATCGCACCTTTCCTGGGAGAACACGGCGGAGATGGGACCACATGTTTCACCAGAGAGCCCAGAAAAGACATTACATGCTTCGCCGGGGAGCATAGTAGAGATGATATCATTTGTTTCACCCGGGAGCATCTCTTGGTGGTTCATCTCCTATCCATCTCCGGGTGCTCTCCCCCGCTTGATCGCTCGATTCCCCAAGTTTTGGGCATCGACTGTCAATCAGGCTTGGAGTAGTTTGTCATCTGAGGAGGAGTTGTAGCTGCTGCTTCCCCTTCTCTTCCCTTTGTATTTTGCAATTCATCTTTATTCTTAAATGTGAGGTGACTGTAAAAGGCAATCAGGATCTTTGAATGGAACTATTTTGCCCATATGTACCCCAAGTCGTTCCTGTTCCTCTTTCTTCCGTGAATGATCATGAGAAGGGAGTGTTAGGATGTATACTAAAAGCCTTGCCTTTTGGTTAGGATACATCTACATTTTAAAGAGAATCAGAAAATCACACAGTGCATATTTATATTAGTATGTGTACTAACTGTCTGATGCTTGGCATTGTAGATAACATGGTACGTGGTGTCGCATAGAAGATCATGTTATCAGGTTCCTTACCGAAGCATAAGAAAGTGGCTCACAACCGAGACGAAGTTGGGCAAACCATCATGATGGTTGTAATGTAATTAGGTGTGGTTTATCTTAACCATAGGATTACACTAGTGTACTTTGTGTACATTGAGTAGGACCAAAAGAGAGGTCATCCAATTTTTATACTGACTTAGTAAATTGGATTAGACCTCAGATAATATTATGGAGTATGATCTCTTAATCCCGAAATAATGACGGACATGTATTATTAATTATTATCTCTTTGATTTACCAATTGGTGTGATCTATTCTGTTAGATCAATAGGCCCGGTAAGTTGGGAAATAATATTAATAATATGATGTGCCATTGATTATTGACGGAGTCCGTGTCTTGGTGAGTCAGGGTGATGATGCCCCCTTGGTGAGCTCAAAAGGATCATCATGTTAAATCTTACAAGTGGACCATGGTCTGGCATGTCGAAAAGGTTGAGTGGTACTAATCAAGGATCAAGAAGATAATTAATTTAATTATCAGTAAATTAAATTAATTATCGGGCATACGATATCTTAAACACGGGGAGATAGATGACTCGTAATATATGGAGCCCATATGAAAATATGGGGGTTGGTGAGGAAGTACAATGGGATCCTTTAGTGGAATGGATCACCATTAATGGATCGGGTTTGGATCCATTAGCGGGCCAAGAACCAACTCCTCCTCATGGCCCCTATCTTAGCCCAATAAATACCTCATAGGAGTCATGATTCAATGCCGGTTATTTAAGGAATTAATCTATGATTAATTGAGGGAATAATCTTTGATTAATTAAGGAATTAATCTCGGATTAATTAAGTGATTGATCTCGGATTAATCAAGGAATTAATCTTGGAGTAATTAAGAAATTAATTTCTAATTAATTAAGGAATTACTCCCTATAAATATTAGAATTAATCATCCACAAAAAAAAGAAGCCTCCTCTCCTCTTTCTCTCTCTCTCACTCCTAGGTCACGCACAAGAGGGGAGAAGAAGCTTTCTTCTTCTTCCCCTTTGGTTCTCCTCTCGATCCAAGTGGTGGCTGGTGACAAGGAGGGCTTGACCCCTTCTTGAGGAACCCGCAGCAGCAAGGATCGCAAGGGAGTCGGCGGCGTGAAGGAGGCTCTCGACAAGGGTGGTCGGCGGCGGTGAAGAAGAAGAAGAAGAGATTGGAAGAGGTTGAAGGAGTGCTTTCTCCTTCTGGTTCTCTTCCTCTACTCTTCTTCTATTCACCATGATCACCCAGGTAGAGGTCGGAGCTCAGCCAGCGGCAAGGACCTTTGTTCTTGCGGCGCCGGCGGTGGAGGAGGGGCGGTGGGCTTAGGGAAGGAGAAGAGGGTTACTTCCTCATCTTCTTTCGGTTCTTCTTCTTCTTTGGCTCGTTTCTGGAGCTGCCTTGCGGTCGGTGATCTTTGGCAAGGTCCGGTGGCCGGCGGCGCAAGGCGGAGGAGGAGCAAAGGTGGCCGGCGGTAAACCCTAGGGTTAGGGTTAGTTGGCGCAAGAGAGAGGAAGAAGAAAGGTGATCAATTCAAGGGCCCTGGTGACTTCGCGACTTGGAAGATCGTCGCCCACACGACGTCCAGGAGGGGAGGGTCATAAGATAGAAGATTGCGAGGTAAACAGCGAGGTATATTTCTCCCGAGCTCCATTTTTGATTTACCATGTTTTATTTGTGCCTTGTTGCTTTGTCTCGTCATTTCATATATGTTAATTAGTTATTTTGATTTGCGATCATAGATAATAATTAATTAATTGGACCTCGAAGATAAACACAAAAATTGGCGATCCAAACCGTCGTCTTTTCCGCGGTTAATTAATCGGAAAGTTACAAGGTCCTAACATCGATTTCGGCTAAGTTGTGACTTGGATTAATTAACACCACAACGAGTCGGTCGTTAGAGTGATGGGTCTCTATTCGGATTAAATTTTTAATCCATAGCCATAGAGAGGTCTCTCAGATATGACCACGTGGTTGTCTTGGAAACTGCCAAGCCATACCCTACAATTGGTATCAGAGCGAGGTTTCCGATTTTGTGTGTTTATGATTCGGTCATTTTTATGCACATTTATTTTGCTGGATAATATTTGGATGTGCGTAGGCTAACTTTGTGTTGTAGGCACTAGATTCCAACTATTATGGCAGATTGTGTTGTTTGTATGTGATTGATTGTGTTTGATGTAAATTATTTGAATCCTCGGGGTTGACGAGGCTAGATAAGCTATTTAATTTTTGTAATTAAAAATGACACTTGTTTAGCCAAGCTTTCTATTTACTTTTGATCTAGATGACATGTACACTCCCTGGTGGAGTATAGGATCAATGAATGTAAATAAGTAAGCTAGTCATCTCGGCTTGGGGAATCCTTCATGGTGACTTGCGCATGGATAAGATGGAGTGGACGAGGTGACGACAATACTGGAGGCGCATTGGAGACCAAGGCCATAATAGTTGGAAAATCTAGGATTTTTTCATTACTCTATTATTTTGGTTTATGTGCTTGTTGTGTGTGTATGCGAAAACCTCAACGCAAATAACTAAGTGGGAGAGGGACCCTAAGGGTCGCACGACCTCCATTACAATCTAACAAGTGATGCGAACAAGCCCGCGCATTGACTCTGAGTGCCTTCCTCCATAACGGATAGGCTTGTTCTGCGGATCACTAGGTTAGAAAAGATTATAGAAAATTATTGAAGAGCGTGTGTACTTCCCCAATGGAAGACACATAATCGGAAATAATTTTTTTAGTGTCGTGTAATGGTAAACACTTAGATATGAATGTTAGTATCCTCCCCAACGGAGTCACTGCTATTATTTGTATGGCCGAAGAGGACCAACTATTAATTTTGCTTGTTAAAAAGTTAGGTTGACAAGATAGTAAAATTAATGGGTAAAACTTCCTCTCACGAATGTAGAATTCGTATAAGTCCACACTAACGTGGCATGCGAAATTCTCGGTGTTTGAGGTGTTGGTAGATTTCGTAATAAATTGTTTTGAGGTGTCAATTTATTTCAAAAATCTAAAGTGTGTGATTGTTATTATTCTCAGGTGTTTTAAAATGGATCTAGACCCACAAGACCTAATTCAAAGAGAAAACCAATTAAATGCCCCTAGTGATGAAATGGATTGGGAATTAAATATGGATTTTGTCTCTACTGCTAAGGAACCTAAGTGTGATCTTGCCGAGTTCTATACCGAAAAACCTAGCGAGATTAACAATGAAGAGGAGTTCGAATATTGTAGGAAATGGCTAGAAGCAGACGATACGACTGAGTGTCATCAGAATCAGGCTTCTTCCGTTACCAGTAAAATATCAGAACTAGATGAACTCTTCGGGGAAAGTAATCGAGCCGCTAGGCATAAGGTCTTGCATAACTTGATGACAACTGTCTTGGTTGAAGGCATGCCCGTAAGGGAACATGTCCTCAAAATGATGGCTTGGCTGAAGGAGATGGAAATCCTTGGAGCAAAAATTGATGGGGAAACCTAGATCAATTTCATCCTCGTATCTCTACCAAAGAGTTTTGAGGAGTTTCACCTAAGATACAATATGGACAAACGTACATATTCGTGGGCAGAACTTCTGACAGAACTCGAGGTGGCAGAGGCAGTTTCTATTCAGAGTTCACAGACTTTCATGGCTCAAGATATTTCTTCTTCTAAACCGAAAGGAAAGAAGAAGAAGAAACGGTCTAAGGCAAAGAAAGTGACAGGATTACAGGGACCTCAGGGATGCATGAAGAAGCCGAAAGGCAAGTGCTTTGTGTACAAGCAGTCAGGACATTGGAAGACGGATTGTCCCTGTCTTCAGAGTAGTGATACAGGTATATTTTCTTCTTGTGTCGTTGTAACATGTTTAGTGGTGATATCTACCAGTACCTGGTGTGTAGATACGGATGCCTCTAATCATGTTTGCATTTTTGTGCAGGGGTTCCAGGAAACCCGACGGCTAGTTGAGGAGGATATTACTGACTACATGGATGGCTATGGAGATGACTTTTTGCAGTGGGAGTTTTGACTATTTCATTTATGTCTTTAGCATAGGTAGATATAGTTTTGGTTTTATAGATCGTCTTTATGTACTTAATTTTGGAAAGAACTTTGTTCAGTTTCTGGAATAAGATATTTTCTATTACTTTTATTTGTTAAAAGTGGAATAGAAGGAATATCTATTAAAGTACATAGATAGATAATTAGTATATAAAACCAAAAAGGAATTCCATGATGCAATTAGGTGTTTTATCATCTCAACTATAAATAAGATAAAGGTTTCTTCCTAATAGAACCAAACATATATTTTGGCCCTAAGTTTTGGTCTTGTTAATCTCTAATAAAATTCAAAGGTTGGTGACCAATGAGCCCTTGGGTTCATTGGTAAATTAGAAGACTTGTCTTCCTTAAAATCTTTGACTCTCATCAGGGAAGTAACAATACCAAAGAGGCTTGGCCTAAGCCTCAGGGCATAGAGCCAAAAGTATGTAGGAATTGATTCATCATGATAAGTATAGGCCCTTAGACTATTCAGAATAGAGGTACCTTTAAATACCTTATTTATTTTATAAACAATTATTCAAAGGACTAATACCTCTAGGGATAGTTATAGGAATTACTTATCAGACATTGGGATTCGATCCCAACTCCTTGCACCTAGTGTACCGCAACAAGATGGTGCAACCATTGGAAGGAAGAAGGTCTCTTAAGGCAGTAGTTAGGAAGATGATAAGCCACTCTAAGAAAAGCAACATTTGTTCAAGTGGATAAGTCCTGGATACGACGGTATATATGAATGATTCTATCTAGGTAAAGTAGTCTCTTAAAATCATAGAAATGTAGACTAAGTAATGACTTAGTCTAAGACATGTTCATATTATGAGGAGTTCAGCACATGTGCTGAAGAGAGACATTTACAAGTTGGAATCTAGTGCATATGCTTGTAGGCTATCCTAAGGCAACAATAAGATGGTTTAATAGTCTTAAGGATCAGAGGATATTCGTTGGAACGAATGTCTGATTCTTAAAGAAAGACTACGGAATAGACCACAAGTCCATAAGTACAATTACTCTGAGGTACATTCCAATCTTAGTACCAATAGTACAAGAAGTTGTACCACAAGACACTGTGCCTCGTGTCACAGAAGATACACAAAGGGTTCCTTATCGTAGTGGGAGGGTTGTCAGACAACCTGAAAGTTTCATGCTCTTGGAAAGTCTATGGACTAGGTCCTAAGTGAACATTAACTGAATCCCTAGACCTATGACAAGGATCTTCTGCTTTGAAGAGATAAATCTGGTTGTATGGATTTGTCCAAAAGACGGATAATATTGTGTAAGATGTGACAGGAACGAAAGTGATACTCTTGTAAAATATGTAGATAATATTTTATTAGTTGGCAACAATAACGGAATATTATCAGACGTAAGGGTATGGTCGTCTGCACAAATATGAAAGACTTGGGAGAAGTGAGACACATCCTTGGGGATCAAAAATCTAAGGGATCTCCAGACAAGGATGATGTGCTTATCTTGAGTTTCATACAAAACATTGTCCTAGCTTATTCTAGCATGGATACCTCCAAAGAAAAGTTTTGTGTTTTTCAGTTTTGGAGCTACTCTATCTAAGAGAAATGTTTCGATTATCAAAGGTGATAGAGTAGGTAATGGCGGTTCCTCTAGCATCGACTAAAGGAAGTCTCTTGTATGCTAGAAACAAGCTCAGATATCTGTTGTGCCGTGGGCACAGGTAACAGATATCGGAGTAACCTAGGTCAAGGAAAATTGGAATGTGATAAAGGCATGTATTAGTGCCTGAAAAGGACTGAGGATTATATGCTGATTTACCAGGCATACCAAATTCCTGTAAGTTATATGGATATAGAATTCCAAATCTAGATAGGGGCATATATGAATATTCCCTGGGTTTTGTGTTTTACTTTTAGGAGATTGAACCATTGTACAGTAGAGTGTTGCGCAGTGTCTGCGTAATGGACCCTACTAGGGAAGCTGGATATTTGGCAGGCTGAGAGGCAGCCAATATAGCAACATGGTTCAATAACCTCAAGATAGACTTCGATATGATTTCTGGTTTGCTCAGAACTATCACATTTGATGTGATTGAAAATGGTGCAGTTGCACACTCGAAGGAATCATGAGTCCATAAGGCGAGTAAACACATAGAGCGCAAATACCACCCAGAAGAGGAATAGCTGTTGTTGCTTAGATTGCATCAGAGAATGATCTTGGTGGATCATTTCACTAAGGTCTTAGCAGCGAGAGCATTAGGCTTGTGAAGGATCTAGAGATCAGATGTATGACATTTTGAAAACAGCAAAGTCTTTGAGTATAAGTGGGAGATTGTTAGGATGTATACTAAAAGCCTTGCCTTTTGGTTAGGATACATCTACATTTTAAAGAGAATCAGAAAATCACACAGTGCATGTTTATATTGGTATGTGCACTAAACGTTTGATGCTTGGCTTTGAAGATAACATGGTGCGTGGTGTTGCATAGAAGATCATGTTATCAGGTTCCTTACCGAAGCATAAGAAAGAGGCTCACAACCGAGATGGAGTTGGACAAACCATCGGGATGGTTGTAGTGTAATTAGGTGTGGTTTATCTTAACCATAGGATTACACTAGTGTACTTTGTGTACATTGAGTAGGACCAAAAGAGAGGTCATCTAATTTTTATACTGACTTAGTAAATTGGATTAGACCTCGGATAATATTATGGAGTACGATCTCTTAATCCCGAAATAATGATGGGTATATATTATTAATCATTATCTCTTTGATTTACCAATGGGCGAGATCTATTCTGTTAAATCGATAGGCCCGGTAAGTTGGGAAATAATATTAATAATATGATGTGTGATGGCCGCTAACTAGGTGTCACGAATGTGGGTCTCAAAATTTAGATATGTGTAAAGCTGGAAACCCTTTTTGCTATCGAATATAAAAACGTAGTAAAGGAGCCACAGGTCATATTTTTCCTAGGGCTAGTTGAGAGTGCTTGATTCGAGCTCGAGTTTATGTGTCGTTTATGAATTTTGGGTTTCAACTAAAATTTGGGTTTTGGGTTGCAATCGGAAGCGAAAACACAATGAAAATAAAGGATACGAAGCTAATAAGCTAAACAAAGCGATAGCACTTGATAACTCAATCAATGGGAAACCTAATTAACCAAGGCAACTCAACCGAATGTAGAAGAGCAAATATGAATTCAAATGCAACTAAATGCTAAGTAACAGAATTAAAACAAGGCTGAAATTTTCGGTTGATACTAATGCAGGAACTTTAACCCAATTTGCAGAAATGAACACTAAACTTGATACCAGCTGGATGCAAAAACAACTAGTTTCAATTGCAATGAAACTGCAATTCCGAAACTTCACTGAGGCAAGCTGCAGAAATGCACACTAGAATGCAGAAAACAGGATTATAAGTCAAAATAAATTGGAAGTCAAACAAGGATTCAGAGCTAAACTCAAATACATAAATGGAGATCACAGCTCAAGCACAAACCGAGTAAGTTTTCAAGCTGATACACAAAAGGGAAGCTGATACAATGTTCAGAAATAACCAGCTACATATCTACAACTGATTTAAAGCAAATGATGTGAAGCAAACAAGTCGACTGCCGATTTCCTAAGCAATTGAAATCAAAAACAAGAATTCAGAACCAACTGATGTGCAGGAACAACCTTGAAGGCAGCAGTGAAATGCGAAGACGTTTTTGGCAGATCTTGCAAAAATAAAACCGAAATCACAGGAATAGAATTAAATGCAGAAATTGATATAGGTTGCTTTGTAAATGAAACAACCTACAGGGTAAATTCAGAGGATAAAACTTAAGCTAGCCTAACACAAAAATTCAGGAACACAAGGAAAAGGAAACTGATAAGTTGGACACAAGCTGATACACTAAAAACTGAACTGATACGCAAGGTGAACAACTGATACTCAGGCAATGAAGAATGAATTAAACTGAATTGAAAAGGTTTGCTCACTAAACAAGCTTCTATCTAATACTATTGCAGAATTAAAACCTAATTAAGCAAAAACAATTAAGAAACTGAAACTAAACATTCTGATACGAATTCAGTAATGGAACAAACTGCAGAAATGAAATTACAGCTAAAACAACAGAGATTAGCTAAAGAAACTAAGCCTCAATCCTCCCTTAGCTCAAAACCTCCTTGCCGTCACACAAGGGCAAGCCAAGAACCCCTTCAGCTCCGCAAATCAGTTGGAAAACAGCTTCAATCTCGACTCGGCTCACAAACTTCACGTAGTTGGGAAATCCAGTCCGACCTCCTCGATCTCAATATAATGGATTGCGATGATGATTTGAAAATCTTCTGAGCACTCCCGAGGACCCCTACAGATGGCTCAGATGGACGGAAATGACATACAGTGAGATCCAAGCGATCGGATTACAAAACTGCCGAAACCCTCAGACAGCTCTGTTCCGGCGCAGTTTTGAGCTGAAATCTCCACAGAAACTATCTCCCAATAATCCAAATCTTGTTCCAAGGTTGAAATGAGGTGGTCACGCCTTCAAACTAAGGAAATTGCAGGAAAACTCAAAGAAAAATGAAGAAGATGAACTGTTGCGGCGAAGACGCGACAAGGAAGAAGCTGAGGGAAATTTTCCTTAAGTATTTAGGAATGAACGACCCAGATTGATTTGGCTTGATCCAACGGCTAAAACTGCTCTAATTGAACCCAAAATTTAATGACATTGATCAGAGGTCAGGATCTGCCTCGGGGTATCTCGGATCTTCTAGATTTGCAATGGATGGCCTAGATCAACCTGATCTTGAATGGACAGCTCACAGTTCTCCAGAGCTTGATCGCCTTGATCTGAGCCTGATCCTGACCATTCTTGACCTCGGTCCATGATCCTTTCATGCCTACAAAAATAGATCAACAATTAAGTTCAAAAAAATATTTCAAATGTATAAAGATTTGCGATAAAGCCCAAAATAGAACTAATCTATGGAGCCGAGGGTAAATTCAAGGTTACGCATGTAAAATGTGGGTCAAACACAGATTTTAACATCTGAAATAATCAATAAAATAGCACTTATCAATATGCTGTTGATTATTGACGGAATTCGTGTCCTGGTGAGTCAGGGTGATGATGCCCCTTGGTGAGCTCAAAAGGATCGTCATGTCAAATCTTGCAAGTGGACCATGGTCTAACATGTCGAAAAGGTTGAGTGGTACAAATCAAGGATCAAGAAGATAATTAATTTAATTATTAGTAAATTAAATTAATTATCGGGCATACGATATCTTAAATGCGGGGAGATGGACGACTCGTAATAGGTGGAGCCCATATGAAAATATGGGGGTTGGTGAGGAAGTACAATGGGATCCATTAGTAGAATGGATCTCCATTAATGGATCGGGTTTGGATCCATTAGCGGGCCAAGAACCATCTCCTCCTCATGGTCCCTATCTTAGCCCAATAAAACCCCATAGGAGTCATGATACAAGGCCAGTTAATTAAGGAATTAATTTGGGATTAATTAAGTTATTAATCTCGGATTAATTAATGAATTAATCTTGGAATAATTAAGGAATTAATCTTGGATTAATTAAATGGTTAATCTTTGATTAATTAAGGAATTATTCTCTAATAAAATTTTGGAATCAATCCATAATTGATTGGAAATTTTTTTCCAATTAATCATATATATCCCATATATATAAACCCCACCTCTCTCTCTCAAAATCTAATCTCTCTTCCCCTCTCCCTCACCCTAGGTCATGGCAACACAAAGGAGGAGAAAGCTTAGAGCTTTCTTCTTCCTCCTTCACAACTCCTCTTCTTTTCTTGTTGGTGGTCAGCTCTAGACAAGGAGGAGACGTCTCCTCCTTTGTGGCGCACGGGAACAAACAAGAAGGGAGGTGGCCAGCGGGGGTGAGGGCTGATCTTGGAGGTTGCGACACAGAAGACTAGAGTGTTGGTGCTTGGATGGCTATAGAGGGGGGGGGGGTGAATGTAGTCAGACACTAATTTCTTGCTCTTTTAGGTTTTCTGCACTTGAAGGTTAGCAATAGCAGCGGAAACAATACAAAATAGAGAAACATAATTGCAGAACCTAAAACCCTAAACTAAGCACAAGCTCAAGACGCTAACAAGGAGGATTTACAAGGTTCGGGGATAACTTGCCCCTACTCCTTGGCGTGCCCGTGAGGTGGGCGATCTCTTGATCGTCGGCAGATCAAGCCCCGGGAAATCTGGATAAGATAACACCTCCTTCTCGGTGGAGAAACCTCTCCACAGTAGATAGTCTCAAGAAAATGATGGAAATACAGCACAGAGACTATGAAGGCTTGCAGAGTGCGAAAGAGACAGTATACAATGCACAACTCACAACCCAGCAAGATCCTGGCAAGAGCCTTCACCCAGCTCCTCCTTCTCGCATGGTGTCTACTTGTAAAACTTCTCTTTCTTGCTCAAAGCTCTTAGGATGCAATAGCTCCAAGGAATGCTCAAGAGTATGCTTCAAGGTGTCTGATGAATGAAAGTTGTCGCTTGAGAGCTCCTGAGTTGTAGCCAATGAAGAGATTGGATCAAAAGTTCTACTGAGGAATCTTCGCTACCAATCTCTTAAGCCTCTGCCCACTGATCGCTAGGTCACAGCCACCAGATGCTCCTCTGCAGCACACCAGCTGCTCATCTGCAACTGCCCAGCTACCACTGAGCTCTCCTGGACTCTCTGAATCCTCTCCAGTTGAGCCCCAGGTCAGCTCCTCAGCCGTTGCAGCTCGCGCCAGAAGACGTTGTTTCCTGTGAACGAAAAACTGCCAAACTTGATGTAGCAAAAGAACCCAGTTGATCCTCCTTGAGTAATCCTGAGTTACCTGCACACTTAACAGTTGTTTAGCACAGCAAATTAGCAGGAGATCAAATATCAGAACATATCAATAGTGATTAGACGAGAAACAGAATGCAATTAGAACTCTGACAGCGTTTTTGAATTAAAGCTGTCAGCTACTGATCGGTCACCAGACCGATCAGAGATGGCCCTGATCGGTCACCGGACCGATCAAGGTGATCCCAGACCGATCAGGCTCCAGCCTGATCGATCCCCAGTGAGAAACCTGGGATCGTAAACTCACCTATGATCGGTCACCCTGACCAATCAAGTACTGGGGATCGGTCACCAGACCGATCCAACAGGTGAGGACAGAACCTTCAGCTTTCGTAACCCAAACCCACTGATCGGTCACCTAACCAATCAGGTTGTTCCCTGATCGGTCTGGGGACCGATCAGGTCGCTCCCTGACTGATCAGGCTCTAGTCTGATTGGTCTGGGTGAGAAACCTTGCGACAGTTTGATCGGTTACACTGACCGATCACGAGTCTCTGATCGTTCACCAAACCGATCACCAGATCGGTCACCAGATCGGTCACTAGCAGTCTGCTTGCCACAACCCGTAGGAACTACACGCCTGATCGGTCACCAGATCGGTCACCAGCAGTTTGCTTGCCACAACCCGCAGGAACTACACGCTTGATCAGTCACCAAACCTATCAGGGTGTGCCCTGATCGGACTGGTGACTGATCAGGCCACTCTCTGACCTATCAGGCTCCAGCCTGATCGGTCATAAAGAGGAACTCACGACGTTTGATCGGTCAGCCTGACCGATCATGATTCCTCATAGAAAGGCTCTGAAATCTCTCTAATCGTTCACCAGAACGATCGGAAGCTCTCCCTGATCAGTCACCAGATCGATCAGGAGCCAAACAGAAGCCAAACAATGTTTCTGTTCTCTCCCTGATCGGTCACCAGACCGATCAGCCCTCTTTGGATCAGTCACCAGACCGATCCACGACAGGGAGTTCGTGCCAAATCCCTGATCGGTCACCAGACTGATCCAGCTAAGGCCAACTCCACCATAAGTCAAGAGAACAGGCTTCCTAGCCTTCTCTAACTGGTGCTCAGTCCCCCAGACCAAAACTCTATGCCCAGCTTCACTCACCGGGACTTCACCTAGTCCCACTAGGTGTGCCTAGTCCCACTAGGTCTTTTCCACTTCACCTAGTCCCACTAGGTGTGCCTAGTCCCACTAGGTCTTTTCCACTTCACCTAGTCCCACTAGATGTGCCTAGTCCCACTAGGTCTTTTCCCATGCTAACGTGCGATCTCCCGATCCACTTGGACTTAATCCGAATTCATTCAACCAAACTTAAATCGTTGTCAACACCAAAACAACAATCGGGCCAGACTGCATCAACATAGAGGATGTGGAAAGCTTGAAGAATTTGTTTCTTTAGCTTCTCATCCTCAGCTCTCTATCTGGGCGTGAGCAGTCGGATTCCAAGATCCAAGGATCACCGGCAAAGTAGAGGAAGATCCTTCTTCCTCTTGGTTGGCCGGCGGGAAAAGAAGAGAAGGAGAAGGTGGCTTGCGAGGGTTCAAGGGAAGAAGAGGGAGTTCTCTCGGCTTCTTCTTGCCGTTCTTCTTCTTCCTAGTCTTCTTCTCGGTGTCCTCTTGAAGTTGGCCAGACCTTGGGTCTCAAGGTGGCCGGCGGGCTGAGGTGGAGAGGAAGAAGGACCACCGACGTAAGAAAACCTTAGGGTTCTAGGGTTTGTTTTGGCGCAAGCAAAGGAAGGAGAAAGGAGGATTGATCCGGTGCCTTGGTGACTCCGCGACTTGGTAACTCGTCGCCCACCCGACGTCCAGGAGGGGAGGGTCATAAGATAGAAGACTGCGAGTTAAACGACGAGATATATTTCTCCCGGACTCAATTTTCTTTATGATATGTTTTAATTGTGTCATCTGGATTTGTCTCGTTATTTTATGTAAGTTAGTTTATTATTTTGATTTGATATCATAGTTAATATTTAACTAACTGAACCCCGAAGATAAACACAAAAACTGGCGATCCAAATTGTCATCTTTTTCGTGGTTAATTAATCCGGAAAGTTACAAGGCCTTAACCTTGGTTTCGGCTAAGTTGTAACTTGGATTAATTAACACGACGACGAGTCGGTCGTTGGAAGGACGGGTCTCTATTCGGATTAAATTTTTTAATTTGTAGCCATAGAGAGGTCTTTCAGATACGACCCCGTGGTTGTCTTGGAAACCGCCAAGCCATACCAACATATCAAATCAATATGACAACCTAACTTAATCATATTGACACACACATTAAAACCCATGATCTACCTGATTACACTTGGGTCGATTGCACCAACAATCTCCTCCTTTTTGATGTGTGACAATATGTTTAAGTTAGGTACAAAGATAACAATTGAAAATTAAAGACATAGCAAATTAAGAAGCATAAACATGCATCCTCCCCCTTAACCTATGCCTTAACACATAATTTTCAATCTTAGCATAACCATAAGTTATTATGTTAAAATCTAACTTAAACCTTTCAATTCTCCCCCTTTGACATCATCAAAAAGATTGCTCCAAGCAATATTACCCATTAGTATCAATTTGGGACAAGTTTCATTTTCTGAAAATACCCAAAAATCCACTACAAGAAAAAAGTTAAACAACAACGCTTTTTCCGCGTTGTCGTTAATGCTTAAAAAGCGATGTTGATGAAGCCGTTGTAGAAAGTATATCTACGACAACGCTTTTTTCGCGTTGTGGTTTGGAGCAAAGACAACGCTTTTTTCGCGTTGTCTATTGGTTTTTAAAAAGCGTTGTTATTGACGTTGTTGTTAAAAGTCGGATATCAAAGACAACGCGGAAAAAGCGTTGTGGTTTGACACAAAGACAACGCAAAAATCGTGTTGTGTATTGTTACTTAAAAAACGTTGTCTTTTTAATAGGCAGTGTTTTTCACAATTTATAATATTCACAATTTATAAACAATTTTATTCACAATTGATAATATTCATAATTTATAATATTCACAATTTACAAGCATTTTATTCACAATTGATAATATTCACAATTTACACTGATAATAGTTTACAAAATTCACTTATAATACAGTGCATTATTTACAAAAGTGTTTGTATTCCATATTAAATACAAAAAATATCTCAATTCACAAGTTCTATAAAACTTCATCATTCACAAGTTGTTCTTTGGGGCTGCTTGTTAACTCGATCTGCTTTAACACTGCATAAAAATAATAAATTGAGATAAGAGATTATATACATATGCAAAAGAATGCATTCTTCATGTTTATCGCTAAAACGCATTTATGCAAAAGAATGCATTCTTCATGTATATACATATGCAAAAGAATGCATTCTTCATGCAAAATAATAAATTGGGAAGAATTTTCCAAATTTACATATGCAAAAGAATGTTCAGTGGAATAAATACAGAACTGAGCATGCTAATTTGGAATCTAAAACGCATTTATGCACTACAAATGAAAGGTTCGAGGGTGAAGACTACACTACAGTGTATATGCATTCTTCATGTTTATCGCTCTTCTGAGTTGAATTTGTTCCACGCGTCCTGCATCATTAGAAAATGGTGATTAGTTTGTACAATATAAATAAGGCAGATGTAAGGAGCAAAACTGACTTATGGATCGAACGTTTATGATATAGTTTCTAACCTATTAACTAGTACTAATTTAGGAACAACAACTTGTACAAGTTTGATTTTCTAATGCTAAGAACTAGTATTAATCTCCCACTGTTGCTGACAAGACAATATAGAAAACACTTTAGAAACTATTTACTGTCACATGGTTATGCATTTTCGATTTTATTCCTGTGTCATACACAGGCAAACTAAGACAACTGGAGGACTTGCCTTGAGAAGATCAAAAACCTTCTCACAAATGTACTTTTGGCGAATGCTAGCACCTCTTTGTTGTAATTTATCCGGATGAACATAGAGTGTAGCTTTCCGGTAAGCTTTCTTCACAGCCGTAGCAGCAATGACACCTGTCAACGAAATTGGCTGCCAACCACTCTCAGGCCCAAGGATCTGAGAACAAAACACCGAATGAAATGGCTTAAACATCAGCAGCTCCATATTTACATGCAGAATCTATTTCTGACTATTAATGGAACTTCAAGAATTCTCAGTGG
This sequence comes from Boesenbergia rotunda, assembly GCA_024364735.1. NCBI lineage: Eukaryota > Viridiplantae > Streptophyta > Magnoliopsida > Zingiberales > Zingiberaceae > Boesenbergia > Boesenbergia rotunda. Next base: position 3,127 of record JAGFNQ010005416.1, on the reverse strand, counting down.
CTGAAGCTGCTTATCAGATTGGAATGCATTTTAAAGGACTAATGGAGCTCCACTAATAAGACATTATGAACTAGAGTGACGTTGATTAAGCACAATGTAAAGATACAGTGATACAGATTGTAAATCGAGATTAGAACAACAAATTTAAAAAGCAGATGGTCTCACTTAAATCAAGATTAGAACAAACAAATTTAAAAATCCCGTGCAATTCCTATATGACACGATAAAGTTGCTTTCTTTGATTTAATTCTCTTCAACCAACAACTCATCATATAGATGGTGAGTTACTGAGTTTCATGTGATTCTAAATAATAGATTTTTGACAGTTCAAAGCAAATGGAAAGTGGTGACTTCAACTACTTATGTTCTAACTGTCAAACATACCATGGGAAAACAGAAGACCAAAAGAACCTGCCCACTGTCCCGAATAAAAATTCACAACTACTAGAATCTGGAAACAACAATTTTCGGATTTTGGATCTTTTAGTACATTTCAAGATAGTAATTCCAATATGCATGAATATAAAGCATACCTAGATGAACAAATCCAAAGTAAGCACGGATCTTAAATAAGAATGCATATGAATTCTGCAAACAATTTAGATGCAAGAGTTGATGATGCCAAATTTAAAGTGAAAAAGAAGCTTCAAATAATCCAATAAAAAAAGAAGCATAATAAAACAAAAAAATTCACTAGTACAGTGACCAAATAGTATACAAGGATAATCGATCAAAGACAAGTATTTAATATTCTAATTTTGAAGTCCAAGGAATTCCCAGACAAGACAAATAAAAGCTCACAGGTATCACTAGTTTGTTGGATAAAAAAGATAAACGCAATTTTATATGACCAGTAGCATCATGTAACGTTATATAATAGCATGGGCTAAGAAATTTTGAGATAGCATGCATTCAGTGGACTTCTATAACTATTGAACAATAGAACTTACTAATGCATATACATAACGACTGAAAGGCCCATCTGTAAAGCTGTTCCACGACATATAAAACTGATCTGCAAAAAGAAGACACTTTGATCATGAGATACAAGAGACAGTCTGGGATCAGAATCATTTTCGACATTTAGCAAGCTTTTAAACATCAAGACATCATTCTGAAAAATAATCCTTCACAAAAAGATGGAAAGCAAAGGTAATATAACTAACAAGTAACAAACCAATTATCCTTTTTCAATTACTTACCTCTAAGTTTGTGGCCCCATAGTGAGCTCACACCATTTGCCTTGTGTGCTGCAAAAGTAGATAAGAAAGATATATAAGCTTAAGGAAAATGTTGAGAGAGAAGATATTGCCTTTAATAGAATGGAACAAGTGGAGGATAGACAATATTTTTAAAGTTCAATGCTTTTGCAGATGCAATTGAAATAAGAAAAAACTAAGAATAATTAACAGATAAAATTAAATGGATAGGCAAATAGCTGGCACAAAATTCTCAAGTCAAAACTAATAGTAACTTACCTCACCTACGCGTATAGAACTTGATTAGCCCATAACTCACAGTGAAGAACTTGATTAGCCGGCCAGAGAACATTTGATTGTCTGTAGTGATAGTTGTGTATTTTATCCTTTTACAGTTCGATAGATGAAGTATTTACATAAAAAGTACAGGGATACCCATTGGTAGAGCCAAGTATACAGGATATGCTATAATAATAGTTTTTGGTCCACTATAGTAAAATATCAAATTTGTAATTAAATCAATATTAAGGTTATATTAGTTTTTTTTGGGTTCTATCCCAAATTCATGACTTTCTAGTATATTACTGCATTTCCCATGCAATTTTAAACATGCATATTAATCATCTTCGTATTTGTCAAACTCTAAAGAAAGAGATAGGTGTGAATCATGTGATAATCCCGGATCAAGTTCTAATTAAGAACTAGTCCTGCTTGATTGGGAAATAAAACACACTGTGCATTGAAATGTTAGAAAGAAAGAAAGAATATGGCATCCATCATAAAACAATTTAAAGACATTCTAAAAGATACAACTTACAATGGAATTGTTTGGAGGCAAACTAATCACATTCTTCACGTTACAAGTGGTTGTGCTAACTGAAATACACAACATCACTCAGGATTACATAAAATTAAGAAATAAAGAGACAGAACAAAGATATCATATTTAAGAAACCCGACCCGATAATTGCCTTGAAGGGCTTCCAAAGATACAGGCATTATTCAAGTTGTCATTTCCCTCCCTGCTTATTGAACATGAGGTAGTAGCATATGAAATGGAGCCACTGATGGGGAATCCATTAACTTTTGGATGGTGTTCCACATAATTCTCATTGGTAAGATTTTGTAAAGGTATAACAGAATCAGAAATATATGAGAAAGTAGAATGGACAGAATTTTCTTCAATGTTAGAGGTAACTGCAAGTTGGAATCTTTTGATGAGCCAAGCGATGGTTCAATAGTCCTGTCGCAAGAAAATGGTACCGCAGCTTTTAAAGCCTCACAGCTCTTCTCCCACTGCAATTTGCAGAAACTACAAATAACTACCATTTTCCATTGTAGAAAGCAAACTAAACCAAGTTGCTATAACACCAACAAATCATTAGTTTTGCAACATTAAAGCATACATAACAGGAAGCATTAAAAATTTATTATAAATTTGATCAATTTGACTATACTTAATATTCAGAACATGTTCCAAGCTAAAGTGATGATGTGCAAACCAACATTTTGGATATAATGAACCAAGAAAATGAAGAATGTAATATATAATCTTTTTGCTATATAGATAAACAATAATAATATAATTACTAAAACCCACTCTCAGCATTGACTGATGAAATATAATAAACTAACAATTAAAAGGCATCAAAAACTAGGTGGTTTGAGAAATAAAAGCCTTGTAAACATTTGAATTTCACTTGCTAAAAATTGTAACCTACAGTCCATGAAGTTCAACGCTCCACCTTCACCTACAATGAAAATGATAGACAAAAACAGAAAACCACAATAATGAGAGTATGTTGCATGAAGTTAAAAACAACAATGAATACGTGTATGTACCAATAAAAGAGAGTCATAGATACCATAGTTTGTGAAGTGCTCACCTAATACATAAGTATTTATGGATATGGATTTAAATCTAGTGT